>JAVJIF010022139.1:0-113067 GCA_038442645.1 Agave tequilana
TCTTTATGAAGGAAACACTAGTTTGAAAAATGAAATCATTTTTGGTGGAAAAACAAAAGGAAATTGTTTTTCAAGAAAACTCTTGTTTAAAAAGAATAATTTGTGAAAAAAATATTTCTAAAAAGACTAAGAAAAATAGTTTTATATCTCATCATGCTTTACATGCCACCACTAATGAGATTAATGTTTTGAAAAATAAATGGATTATTTGAGCTCCACTTTGAGCTCATGTGCATTTAATCATTCTAGGTTGGAGTCTATGTTTTCAAAGAAACAAACTCCACACATTCATGCACATCATCATCCACATCATGCTTGTAACGGTCCCAGCCTCTATTAAACAAGATTAAGCCTAAAACACCAATTATCTCCAATACTCTTATAGTAAGAAAATTTTGGCAGCATCATCCTTAATATTTCGTTAGTTCCCACATACAATAACTAACAATTTCGGCTCCAAGGCCTACTTAATCCCATCAAGGATTTCGGCCCACACGGCCTACTTATCATGGCACAATACAACAACCTTAATTATATACATATGTCATAACTTGCATCCTCCATCACAATCATATATCTTCTCATCATGAAATCACAAGAGTTAACTTTCCAACACTATATTCCCACACATTGCCATCTTTCGAAGTTCATGAACATTACATATCAACGGAGTCCATAATCCAAAATATTACAACACATAAAACCCCTAGTTTCAAATACCATAAGGATAAATATACACCGAGTACATCCCAACATGTTTTTCACAAAAGAAAAAGGTCTTAAGTAGAGTTCATACATACATATTAAATATAACAAGAGTCAATCAAAATGATACAACAACATGCCATACATTCCATAACTTAACTCTTCCAGTTAGAGTGGTCCTTTACCCTTATCCAAACCTGAAAAGATGGAAAGAAAATAAAATGAGCTCGACAGCTCAATGAGTAAACCATGCCATAGGGTGTTGATACAGTAATTTCATAAGACAAGCATTCTAAGAGGGGTAGTTTACAACTAAGCCCACGAGATAATAAAATTCTTCAACCTAATTTACTTGTTCTAGACCCCATACATTTGTGGTCTACATGTTTTCACTATCAAGAGTTACATTCCGCTATGTCATGACACAAAGTGAATTACTTACATGAATATGAGCATACATTTTCGTGGATTTGTCTTTTCACATCAACTCGGCTTGTTATATACATAGTGTGACATTCTAGGTTAACACAAGTATTACCAATATAGAATGAAACTTGACAGTTTGCTTTTACATGCCCTTCAATTTAAATGTAATTCCCCGTCTTCCACCTCCTACCGGCTCCCGCCCCGGCCCCTTCCTCTTTTTATAATTCGTATATATAAAACATATAAGTTTCCCCGTCTTCCCCTCTCCTACCGGCTCCCGCTCGGCCCCTTCCTCCTTTTATATATATATATATTCATAATTATATGTCAAATCCCCGTCTTCCCCCCTCCTACCGGCTCCCGCCCGGCCCCTTCCTCCTTTTTATACATAATGCATACATGCAAGGTTAAGTTATAATATTCATAACAAGCAATTTAAAACTAACTTACACGTCATACCCAAAATTGATGCGCAACAATAAGGAAGAAAACATGTACTTGGGGGTTTCCCAATATCATGGTAAAGTCATAGCACGCCACATTCAACCCCGCATGAATATATGCATTATCCCCATATACTTGCTAATACTTAACACAACGCTATATTATAAGGAGGGGTCTTCCCCTTTACACTTGAGTAAACATAAAGTAAGATTCAAAGTCAATCGATCGGCATTTATGGAGTGACATTGGTACGGATTATATACCTCACACTTGCATCATACCATTTCTATTTATGAAAAGTCAAGGTTATGCCATATACATATCAAATTGGCTATCATGATGTTGGTCAAGAAAAACAGCGAATTAAATTGCTAAATTGGCTCACTTAGGCATAATTAGTATGCTAGAACATGTATTCTACACATGCATTTCATCACAATATAATGTAGAGACACAACAACTATGCAATACCCATTACATTTCATTTAACTTGAATATAATCACCAAAACAACGAATTTTTATGCTAAATCATCTCATTTAAGCATGATTAGTAAGCTTGAACATGTATTTCACACATGCATTTCATCGCAATATAATGTAGAGACACAACAACTATGTAATACCCATTAGATTTCATTTAGCCTAAGGATAACCACAAAAACAGCGAATTAAACACTTGTGGGTCACCTATACATAAATAAAAATTTCTACTTCTTTACATTTTGATGAAGAATAACCCTAATAGTTTAGGTTTACTCACTTTGGTTTTCAGATCTGAGAATAGTGGGTTAGGCCTCAAGAAATCCTTATGTGGAAGTGCTAGAACCTCCCCCAACTCACCAACAAGCGCCCCCCTCAAAGCTCCGGCCTCCCCCTTCCAGAATTGCCGCGGATCCCCCCTTCCCGCCGCGGTTCCGCGGCCAGCCAGCAGCACGGCGCGTGCTGCTGCGGCTGTGCTTGCTGCGCGCGCGGGTCTCTTCCTCCCCTCTCGTGCAACCTTGATCTAGGATTTAGAGGAGTAAGGATTTGGGCTAGAGAGGGTGTCCTAATTTTTCTCAGAATTATTGAGAGGAGATGAAAGGGTGGATTAGGGTTCCAAGTTCTTCAACTTTGGAGAGGAGAAGTTTTCAGATTTGGGAGAGGATGAAGATGAGGGTAGTTTTGGTAGTCAACTTAATCTTGTGCAAGTTACTAGGTGGGGGAGGGCTCCCTCTCATGTTGCCACTTGGACTCACAAACCTCAATGAGATCCTAGCCCTTGATCTCCCCCTAAGCATGCATACCTACCCCTAATTAAATACTTAGGGTAAAACTTGGTTGGTTAAGGGAAAATGAAAGATTAGGTTGCAATTCATGCCATCTCTCACCCTTGTTAAGTCACTAATTGGCCCAATAACACATATACATAAGCCTTCATGCCATATATTCTTAGTCACCACAATCTAATAATTAAAAAATTTTTAAAGGGGAGTGGGTCACCTAACTAAGCTTAAATTGTTGCTATTGAAATATGGAGGGTAACTACTTTAGATAATGCCTTTAACAAAATTCTTAATAATTAAGATGAGGAGAAATTTTGGTAAAATAAAAATTTGCTTGTTACATTTCTACCCTCCTAAAAGAGAGCTTCGTCCCCGAAGCCTGACGTACCTTGGAAAAGTTGTGGATAAATTTGCTTCATCTCTTCCTCTGGTTCCCAGGTAGTTTCTTCAATCTCTTTACTTCTCCATAAAACCTTTACTAAAGGGATTGCTTTGTTTCGCAGTTATTTCTCCTTCCGGTCTAGGATTTGAACCGGCTCCACTGTATATGATAAGTCTTCTTGGAGTTGCAGTGGTAAGCATTTAAGAACATGGTTCGGATCTGGTACATACTTTCTCAATTGGGACACATAAAATACGTCATGTATTTTCTCAATCTCTGGCGGTAAGGCTAACCGATAAGCCAGAGGTCCAATTCTTTCCAGTATTTCAAAGGGCCCAATATAACGGGGTTCTAACTTATTCCGTTTGCCACCCCGTACCATTCCTTTCATTGGTGATATCTTCAAGAAAACTTTGTCGCCTTCTGCAAACTCTAAGGGTCTCCGGCGTCGATCCGCGTATGTCTTCTGTCTACTCTGGGCCGCTTTCATTCTCTTCCTTATTATCCGGATCTTCTCCGTTTTTCTTGAACTATATCAGATCCAAACAGTGTTCGGTCACCCATCTCCTCCCAACAAATTGGAGATCTACACTTTCTGCCATACAAAGTTTCAAATGGCGGCATCCCAATAGTGGATTGATGACTATTGTTATATGCAAACTCCACTAATGATAGGTATCTCTCCCAATTGCCCCCGAAATCCAACACGCATGCTCTCAGCATATCTTCCAATATTTGAATGGTTCTCTCTGACTGCCCATCGGTTTGCGGGTGCGCAGCCGTACTTGGGTGTAATTTGGTGCCCAGAGCTTGGGATAGACTGATCCATAGCCTTGACTGAAACCGAGGGTCACGATCTGACACAATTGTCTCAGGAACTCCATGAATCCTGATTATCTCTCGGAGGTAGATCTGGGCTAATCTATCCATCGAATAGTTTATTCGGATGGGTAGGAAATGAGCAGACTTTGTAAGTCGGTCGACTATCACCCATATGGCATCATATCCTTGAGGGGATCTAGGGAGTCCTGTCACAAAATCCATAGTAATGTTGCTCCACTTCCATTCAGGGATTTGTAAGGGCATGAGGAGTCCCGGAGGCTTCTTGTGTTAGCCTTAACTTGTTGGCATATCAAACATCTCTGCACAAAATTAGCTATGTCCTTTTTCATTCCTTCCCACCAAAAGTTTGCCCGTAGATCCTGATACATCTTGGTTGTTCCAGGATGTGCGGTGTAAGGGGTGCAATGGGCTTCAGTTAAAATTCGCTCCTTGAGCTTAAAATCTGGAGGTACAAATATTCGGCTTCCCTTTCTTAGCAAATCCCTAGAAATGGTAAAATCTTGAGTTTCACCTCTTTGCACTCTTTCAAAATTTTTAGCTGTCTGGTCATCCTTCTTTTGTGCTTCCTTGATTTCTTCATAGAGGTCAAAACCAATGCTAACTTGATTTATCTGGTTCATTCCATACCGGGCCCTCTTATTTGAATTTCAGGTTGCATTCTTGCCATCTCCCTTAACAAGTCCGATTGCTGGGTTAACAATACCGCTAAGGATCCTCCAGACTTCCGACTCAAAGCGTCAGCCACCACATTGGCCTTCCCAGGGTGATAATGAATGTCCAAGTCATAATCCTTCATCAACTCCAACCATCTTCTTTGACGCATATTCAATTCCTTTTGGGTGAAAATATATTTTAGGCTTTTATGATCTGTATATATATCACATGATACTCCATAAAGGTAGTGCCGCCAAATTTTTAAGGCAAAAATGACTGCAGCTAGCTCAAGGTCATGGGTTGGGTAATTTTTCTCATGGTTCCTTAGTTGTCTAGAAGCATATGCAATTACTCTCCCATGCTGCATCAATACACACCCCAGGCCTGACTTCGACGCATCACTGAATACAACATAACCTTCGTTTCCAATGGGCATGGCTAAGATTGGAGCCGATGTTAGTTTATCCTTTAGTTCTTGAAAGCTTTTCTCCTGATCATCTCCCCAATAGAATTTGAGGCCCTTCTTGGTTAACTGGGATAAGGGTGCAGCTATTTTGGAGAATCCTTTTACAAATCTCCGGTAATACCCAGCCAATCCTAGGAAGCTTCGCACCTCCGTGACATTGGTAGGTCGAGGCCACCCCTTTATCGCCTCGATCTTCGCGGAGTCCACTGATATTCCTTCCTCATTTATGATGTGACCCAAGAATCCAACTTTATTTAGCCAGAACTCACACTTCTTAAGCTTTGCATAAAGTTGCTTCTCTCTCAATAATTATAATACTATTCTTAAGTGTCTTTCATGATCTTCTTTGCTCTTTGAATAGATTAGTATGTCATCAATAAACACCACCACGAATTGATCTAGGTATGACTGGAAAATTCTGTTCATCAAGTCCATAAATGCTGCTGGAGCATTGGTCAAGCCAAATGGCATTACTAAAAACTCATAATGGCCATATCTGGTCCGAAAGGCCGTCTTAGAAACATCTTCCGGCTTGATCTTTAATTGATGGTATCCTGATCTTAGATCTATTTTGGAAAATATGCTGGCACCCTGAAGTTGATCAAAGAGGTCATCAATCCTCGGCAGTGGATATCGATTCTTGATAGTGACCTTGTTCAGCTCTCGATAATCTATACACAGCCTCATGCTCCCATCCTTCTTCTTAACAAATAATACAGGAGCACCCCAAGGTGATGCACTCGGCCGAATAAACCGAGGCTTAGCAACTCTTGCAACTGGTCCTTCAATTCATTCATTTCTGCGGGTGCCATTCTATAAGGTGCCCTGGATATGGGACTTGTCCCTGGTAGGAGATTAATGGAAAATTCTACTTCCCTTTCTGGGGGTAAGCCGGGTAGATCCTCCGGAAAAACATCAGGATAGTCTCTTACAACCTCTATGTTTTCAATCTTAATCATCATGTCTTCCTCACCAATAAGGGTTGCCAAAAATTCTTGGCACCCTTGCCTCAATAACTTAGTGGCCTTTAGGGCAGAAATGACTGGAGTGCAAATTTTATTCTTCACCCCTTCGTAAACTCTTTTGGAGCTCCCTCTAACTTAAAAATTATTTTTTCTGATGACAGTCTACATGAGCCCGATATGTTGACAACCAATCCATTCCTAAGATGATGTCAAATTCCATCTCTCCTAATTTAATCAGGTCTGCTTGTGTCTTCATCTCACCTATGATGATTTCACATCCCTTATAATACTCGCTAGTGGTCACTCTTGCGCCTACAGGGGTTGACACCACTAGTTGATAGTTCAAAGGTTCGGATTCCTTGTTAATAATTGCAGCAAATGATGAAGAAATAAATGAGTGGGTAGCACCGGGATCAAATAATACTCGAGCAATATTTTCGGATACACAGATGGTACCTTCCACCACGGCATTGGATGCTCGAGCCTCCTGCGGAGTGATTGCATTCATCCTCCCTTGAGCTCTGGGTTGCTGGACCGATGCTTGAGTCATGGCCGAGCGAGTCCTGTTGAAAGGTTGCCGAAAGGCGGTAGCTTGTCCTCCTGCTGTTGGGGCGATGCCCATGGTCGGTCTTCCCGTTCCCCTGCTAGCTCCTGGATATCCATGCAAGTTTGGGCAATCCCTCCTCATGTGACCCATTCTGCCACAGACAAAGCATTGTTTACCGACGGCGCAACTGCCAGTGTGACTTCGGTTACACCTTGGACACCACTGGTTTCCCGCAAAGTTGGAGCGTTGGGAGGACATTGGTAATTCCGAATGGGGCAATCCTCTATTCTTGGGCCATGAGTTCACCTTGGTCCCCTGGGCGGGCATAAAATAAGATCCGGTACCTCTGTCGGGCCTCATGGAATGAGTTCCAAAACTCGGGGCATTATTATACCGGGGGCGCTTTATGAAGGGCAGTTCTCTGGTCCTTATCTCCTGACTCTCCTGCATGTCCCTCTCAATTTCCATTGCCTTCTCCACAGCTTGACTATAAACTTGTAGTTGGAAAGGGATCAGCTTACTCCTGATTTCTGGCCTCAAGCCCCTAACAAATCTTTTTGTCCTATCCTCCTCATCGGACACCAGTTTCTCAGCATACCTGGACAGTTGAGTAAATTTAGCTTCATACTGGCTCACCGTCCATTGATCCTGCTTTAGGTCTTGAAATTCCATTGCAAGTCGGTCCTTCACCACTCCAGGTATGTATTTTTCATTGAACTTTTTAACTAAAAAGTTTCAAGAGATCTCCCTCCCCAAAGTCTTAGCCCCTCCTTTTACCATCTCCCACCAACGCTCAGCTTCTCCTTGGAACATAAAGGAGGCGAAAGATACCCGTTGGTTTTCAGTGCATTCCATAACATCAAGTATCTTCTCGATCTGACGGAGCCATTCTTCAGCCTGAATAGGATCAACCCCCCCTCTAAAAGCTGGTGGGTTTAACTTTTGAAATTGTTCAAGGGCTCTACGAGGGTTGTTAACATTTGCCAGCTGCAACAGCCAATCCGGTATTCTGTCTGAAATTCTCCGATTGGCATTAGATTGTTCACTTAGGAATTCTTGACTTGCCGGGGGATGGACGCTCCCGATTGCGCTGTGCAATGGGACGTCGCCCTCCGAGTTGGCATCGGGTGGAGGAAAATTTAAGTCCATTTAATACCTAAAAGAATAGTCAAACTTAATCAATGGCAACTAAATAATAACAAGTAGAATAGCTCCAAAAACAAAATACTGATTTCATTTATGCACAAAATGTTTTCATGGTAACATTTACATTAGCATGACTACATTCTTTCAAAATGTACAAAAGCAGTCATAAAGAGATACATTGTTCACACATATAGCTATTGGCAACCACTTTCTTCACCCAAAAAAAATATCCACTTATATGAGTCAACATTCATTTTCTCCAAAAAAAAAAAAAAAAAATATGCCACCCACCTAGACCTCTATCAAGGGGTTATGTTAGAACCCGAGGAGCTTTCCTCCCTGTCGTCCCCTACAGATTCATCTTCCTCAATGTCTTCTTCTTCTTCGGGGTCTTCTTCTTCTTGATTTAACTCCTCAGGATCATCTTCTTCTGGATCTACTTCTTCAGGATCCTCTTCTTCTTCCTCCAGGACAGCATCATATTCACATCTCCAATTCTCATGATCATCGTAAAGATCCATGTCTTCTACCCAGCTGGAATCCCACCAAATACCTCCAAAGAAAATCCTTCCTTCAGGATTCATCTCATTGTTAGGCAGGACTCCCAGGTCCACAGTTGTTGGTGCATTCCTTATGGCACTTTCTGCCTCACTGATTTCATCTTTATTGTCTTGTCCCATGCGAACCTCTGTATCCTTACTGTCCGGGGGTCCTTAAAAATGATAGCTGGATCGGTATCATCGAATTCGAAATCCCAATCCATGTGATCCGCCACCCAACTCAGGCTTTCCGACCCCGAATCGTCGGATGATGATCCCGTCATCTCAGAATCTCCCATCTGTAGAAGTAAGAGATTTACATTAGACGGTTTGTCTTCTAATTCCTCCCAAAATAATAAGTTACATGCATATATAACAAGACATGTTTGAGAATCATCATTTCTTTTATCATACCTATCTTTCATAAATTTTCATTGGGCACAACTATCCTTCCAATAGGTTTAACCCTGGCTTGTGTGATATTTTGATTGCTCTCTCCTTTCCGGTGTCCCATAACACTGGAATTCCTTACAGAAGGGCCAGCACCCCTTGCAAGATCCATTTGAACTAAGGTATGCGGGTACCCAAATTCAAATGTAGAGAACAGTTAAATATCCTACATTTCAGGGTCAAATACCCTAAGATTCTACTATCTCCCTAATACCCCATATCTAACTTACCCAAGCACACTTATAATTTCACATGATTACATAATCAGTCCTGCATACTACATCTATCTAGGCTAACCTTGCCTAAACCACGCTCTGATACCAACTGTAACGGTCCCAGCCTCTATTAAATAAGATTAAGCCTAAAACACCAATTATCTCCAATACTCTTATAGTAAGAAAATTTTGGCAGCATCATCCTTAATATTTCGTTAGTTCCCACATACAATAACTAACAATTTCGGCTCCAAGGCCTACTTAATCCCATCAAGGATTTCGGCCCACACGGCCTACTTATCATGGCACAATACAACAACCTTAACTATATACATATGTCATAACTTGCATCCTCCATCGCAATCATATATCTTCTCATCATGAAATCACAAGAGTTAACTTTCCAACACTATATTCCCACACATTGTCATCTTTTGAAGTTCATGAACATTACATATCAACGGAGTCCACAATCCAAAATATTACAACACATAAAAGCCCCTAGTTTCAAATACCATAAGGACAAATATACACCGAGTACATCCCAACATGTTTTCCACAAAAGAAAAAGGTCTTAAGTAGAGTTCATACATACATATTAAATATAACAAGAGTCAATCAAAATGATACAACAACATGCCATACATTCCATAACTTAACTCTTCCAGTTAGAGTGGTCCTTTACCCTTATCCAAACCTGAAAAGATGAAAAGAAAATAAAATGAGCTCGACAGCTCAATGAGTAAACCATGCCATAGGGTGTTGATACAGTAATTTCATAAGACAAGCATTCTAAGAGGGGTAGTTTACAACTAAGCCCACGAGATAATAAAATTCTTCAACCTAATTTACTTGTTCTAGACCCCATACATTTGTGGTCTACATGTCTTCACTATCAAGAGTTACATTCCGCTATGTCATGACACAAAGTGAATTACTTACATGAATATGAGCATACATTTTCGTGGATTTGTCTTTCCACATCAACTCGGCTTGTTATATACATAGTGTGACATTCTAGGTTAACACAAGTATTACCAATATAGAATGAAACTTGACAGTTTGCTTTTACATGCCCTTCAATTTAAATGTAATTCCCCGTCTTCCACCTCCTACCGGCTCCCGCCCGGCCCCTTCCTCCTTTTTATAATTCGTATATATAAAACATATAAGTTTCCCCGTCTTCCCCCCTCCTACCGGCTCCCGCTCGGCCCCTTCCTCCTTTTATATATATATATTCATAATTATATGTCAAATCCCCGTCTTCCCCCCTCCTACCGGCTCCCGCCCGGCCCTTCCTTCTTTTTATACATAATGCATACATGCAAGGTTAAGTTATAATATTCATAACAAGCAATTTAAAACTAACTTACACGTCATACCCAAAATTGATGCGCAACAATAAGGAAGAAAACATGTACTTGGGGGTTTCCCAATATCATGGTAAAGTCATAGCACGCCACATTCAACCCCGCATGAATATATGCATTATCCCCATATACTTGCTAATACTTAACACAACGCTATATTATAAGGAGGGGTCTTCCCCCTTACACTTGAGTAAACATAAAGTAAGATTCAAAGTCAATCGATCGGCATTTATGGAGTGACATTGGTACGGATCATATACCTCACACTTGCATCATACCATTTCTATTTATGAAAAGTCAAGGTTATGCCATATCATATCAAATTGGCTATCATGATGTTGGTCAAGAAAAACAGCGAATTAAATTGCTAAATTGGCTCACTTAGGCATAATTAGTATGCTAGAACATGTATTCTACACATGCATTTCATCATAATATAATGTAGAGACACAACAACTATGCAATACCTATTAGATTTCATTTAACTTGAAGATAATCACCAAAACAACGAATTTTTATGCTAAATCATCTCATTTAAGCATGATTAGTAAGGTAGAACATGTATTTCACACATGCATTTCATCGCAATATAATGTAGAGACACAACAACTATGTAATACCCATTAGATTTCATTTAGCCTAAGGATAACCACAAAAACAGCGAATTAAACACTTGTGGGTCACTTATACATAAATAAAAATTTCTACTTCTTTACATTTTGATGAAGAATAACCCTTATAGTTTAGGTTTACTCACTTTGGTTTTCAGATCTGAGAATAGTGGGTTAGGCCTCAAGAAATCCTTATGTGGAAGTGCTAGAACCTCCCCCAACTCACCAACAAGCGCCCCCCTCAAAGCTCCGGCCTCCCCCTTCCAGAATTGCCGCGGATCCCCCCTTCCCGCCGCGGTTCCGCGGCCAGCCAGCAACACGGCGCGTGCTGCTGCGGCTGTGCTTGCTGCGCGCGCGGGTCTCTTCCTCCCCTCTCGTGCAGCCTTGATCTAGGGTTTAGAGGAGTAAGGATTTGGGCTAGAGAGGGTGTCCTAATTTTTCTCAGAATTATTGAGAGGAGATGAAAGGGTGGATTAGGGTTCCAAGTTCTTCAACTTTGGAGAGGTGAAGTTTTCAGATTTGGGAGAGGATGAAGATGAGGGTAGTTTTGGTAGTCAACTTAATCTTGTGCAAGTTACTAGGTGGGGGAGGGCTCCCTCTCATGTTGCCACTTGGACTCACAAACCTCAATGAGATCCTAGCCCTTGATCTCCCCCAAGCATGCATACCTACCCCTAATTAAATACTTAGGGTAAAACTTAGTTGGTTAAGGGAAAATGAAAGATTAGGTTGCAATTCATGCCATCTCTCACCCTTGTTAAGTCACTAATTGGCCCAATAACACATGTACATAAGCCTTCATGCCATATATTCTTAGTCACCACAATCTAATAATTAAAAAAATTTTAAAGGGGAGTGGGTCACCTAACTAAGCTTAAATTGTTGCTATTGAAATATGGAGGGTAACTACTTTAGATAATGCCTTTAACAAAAATTCTTAATAATTAAGATGAGGAGAAATTTTGGTAAAATAAAAATTTGGTTGTTACAATGCTTATGTTGCACGTCATGATCACACTCACACACATAAGCATCCTAAAGTGTACAAATGTACACATTATGGCCGCAAAGGCCATTTAGCAAAGTTTTGTTTTGATAAGTTGCATCATATAAATTTTGCTAATAAGAAAATTTTTTTGGTTCCTTACAAAGCTAACCCCCAAGGACCCAAAAGAAATGGGCACCAAAACTCCCACCTTGTGTTTTTGATGTAGGTGAGGGCTCTCACATGACGTGAGAGGAATGGTGCGTTGATGGTGGATGCACGTGGACTTGAGGGACATTTATTTGATGCATCGCTATCAAGGAGGTTTGGTGGGTCAACCACCATGTTTGGAGTTTTGGAACATAGTTCCTTAGTGGTAACTATTTCTAAACTCTTATTTCATTTACATGCTTGTTCATATGTCATATTTTTAGCATGTTCATGTTTTAGGTTTTGTGCTTCATGTGGTAAATACTAGTTTAAATGTAGTTTTTATCAAAACTTGTATTTATACATGTACAAATAGTGAGAACAAATTGATTCATATATGTTTGCACTTCATGCTCATTTGTACCCACTATATGCACATGTATAGTCTAGTTTTGATGATTCTTTCATTTATACTTGTTTTGCCTATTTTCATGTTTTTACTTCATGTATATGGAATTTTTATTCAAATCTAATAAATATACATGTATACCCGTGAGTCTCTTGCCTTCATGCAAATACCTTTAATAGACTCTTTTATGTTTGGGATATGTATGTGTATTGTTAGGATTGGATAGATCATACATATACCTAGAAGCTTGTTTTTATATGAAAATATGATTGTTTCGAGCCTCATTGACTATTTTCATGAAAATGCTATTCACATAACAATTGAACACTCACACTTCATTTGTTTGTCATGACTTTGATTCATGAACACTTTTATGAGCTTCATCGATTTTGAGTGTCATCTCTTGTGTATTTGGTATGATTCATGAAAAACATATGTTTTGATTCCATGTTTTGAAGGATCTTTAACTAGTTTTTCAAAATTAATTTAACTAGCTATTTATTCTTCAATGTTTATGAGATATACACATGATCCTATTATTGTTTCAATTGGTATCATTGAATCGTTTCAATTGGTATCAATTTGACTCTATTTTTGTATATACTCATATTTTGTTTTCTTATATATGTATGTATCAATTTCATTTGGTATACTCATTTTTCATACATATATATGAGTTATTTGTGCTTGAGTTAAAATTGTTTTACATGTTTAAAGCACAAAGTGATTTATGATAAGAAAATAAAAATTTTAAGAAAATTGTTTTATTGAGCAAATTCAAAATTTTGTTTTATAAGAAAAATCAAAACATTTTGAGTTGTATTGCCTATATGCAAGGAGAGCTTAATATCTCTTCTACATATAGATCATGTTGAGTGTATCTTGTATTGAGGAGCTTGACAACTCTTCTTTATGTGATACAGGTGTGTAGGGGGAGCTTCACATCTCCTCTTATGCATTACATATTATACGTTATGTGAATTAGGGCTTGTCATCCCTCTTTCATGTAATGTATATGTGTAGGAAAGTTACTTAACTGTCTTCCTCTTCATGAATGTATATCGCATATAACCTTTTATTGATATATTTGATTTGACCCCTTATTGATCTCTTTGTTTATGACAAAAAGGGGGAAAAAAATTTGTTGATTGTGTTTTTACCCCTTTATTGATGATTGACAAAAAGGGGGAGAAAGATTTTGGATTTATATGCATGTTTTATGAAAAAGGATTGTTTATGCATATATGTTTTGTTTTGCAAATAGGAGAAAAAGAATTTGATTTGTTTTATGCTTGTTAGCATGTTTATCTCCTAGATTTGCATACATGTTTATGAGCATACATTGCATATTTATCTATTTATGTGTTATGCATGAGTTAAGGAGGAGCTTCCTTGAAGCTTTACTTTAATCCATGCATATATAACTTCATGAGTTTTGTCATCATCAAAAAGGGGGAGATTGTTGGCCCGAAGGCCCATCACTCTAGTTTTGATGATGATCAACTCATGTAGTTATATTACTTATGATCTTGTGTTTAATTAGTGACAGATTTATGATCAAGATCTTAGTAGGTGCATAGCTTCAACAAAGAATTTGAAGTCAAGTTTTGGAGCTAGCACGGTGTTTGGACCAAGTCAAGAAAGCTTCAAGTGAAGACTTCAAGAAGATGAAGACTTGTGTCTAGGTTTCTTTTTAGAAGATTTTATTTTTAGATAAAATGTAAAGGATAGAGTAGTTGGTGGATTGCTCAAGTATCATATACACACACACTCTTGATTTAGTTTGTTTTAGAAAAGACTTTTCATTTTGGAAAATAACGTTTTGGTTAAAACATATAACTTTGGTTTTTGGTGTTTCTCATATACATGTCTTTTATCCAAAACCATGTTTAGAGCTAATGTCAAAAACATAGATATTTCACCATGTTTGTGTAGTGGATCATATCCATACATACTATGCTTTAAAAGTAGTTTAAATATCTTGTTTTTGTATTTGGAGAAGTTTTAGAAAACAAGTTTTAGAAAATCAAGTTTGGAAAAATACTGTTTTTCATTTGAGCCAATTTTTCTATATTACAAAAATAGTCCAAAACATTTGTAACATGTCTTGATTTTGTGCAAGCATGTTTGTTTATCAAAGTATATTGGTAAAACTATTTTTGTAGATTTTTCTATGTTTTTATGGGATTTTACTTCAACCAAAAAGACCAAGTTTTTAATCCTTTAATATTGTTTCCTGGCTTCAGCCGGTCGACCGGGACGGTCGACCGCAGCCTGAAGTCGGCCGACCGTCACGGTCGACCGACGTGCACAGACGTGCACGCCAGTTCTGGCAGGAGGGCCGGTCGACCGACCCGGTCGACCGTCCAGAGAGCTCTGCTCTCTGGAAAGGCCCCGGTCGTCCGGGCGGCCGACCGGACAGAGAGACTTGCTCTCTGTATCCTGACCTCGGTCGGCCAACCGGTCGACCGATGGCACAACGGTCTGAAATATGACCGTTGGCCGTCGACCGGGCGGTCGACCGACAGGCCTGACAGACCCCAACGGCTAGTTTTCCAGACTCTATAAAAAGGGGCATTTGGGGGCTGTTTTGATTAAGATTTTTGGAGACTTTTAGAGCCAGTTTTTCCTACTCTTTTCAGAGGTTTTTCTTCACAAAATTGAGAGCAAATATTTCCAATCAAAAGGAAAGTCTTATCAAGAGTGTTTTAAAAGAGATTTCTGAGTTTTCCTCCACCATCTCTTTCCTTATTTTCTTACACAAACACTTGAGCTATCCATTGATTATTCATTCTATAGGAGTGTTGTAGTGAGAGTGTTTATTGGTGATCAAAGTGTTTAGATCACCAAGAGATCTTTTCTTGTACTTTGAGGAGGCGGACGTGTGTGTCCGCGGTGTTTCGAGTTCGGGTGCGAACTTGTTGTTTGAGGTGCGGCCTCGGCGAGCTTGTGGGGCTTGCTGTGTGTACGGACTAGGGAGTCCGAGAGTTGTAGGTGTTGCGGCACCGAGTGATCCGGTGGGATCGATTATAGTGGAAATCCTTCGTGTGTCGAAGGCGGGGATGTAGAGCAAGGGTGCTCGAACCTCGAAACAAATCCCTTGTGTTTGCGATTGCTCACTCTCTCTCTTTGTCTCTTGTTTATATCTTGCATGCTTCTATTGTGTTTATCTTTACATGCATGATATACTTGTGTGCTTAATTGTTATACTTGCTTGGGTTTGTTTGCTAACACTTGTATTTAACCAAGAGAGCCACGCGGCACCTCAACCCATATCTAGGGGAATCTAGAGGAGTTTGTCCAGAGCCCTTCACGGGGAATTCGGCAACACTCTTATGTTGTACGTGGTGTTTAGTTTAATTAGTTTGTTTAGGTCATAATAGTTTTTAATTCCCCATTATTTGGCATTAAGTGACCATTAGATTAGCCATCACCTATTCACCCCCCCTCTAGGTGAACTTACATTTTGGATTAGGTAATGGCTGACTTGGTAATGTTCTTTTTTGTCTTTCATTCAAAGAGTTAGCCAGTTGACCTATCTCAACCTCCAACCTATTGATAGCTTGATTATGTGTGTTCATCATTGAGGCCTGGGTTTTGGGTAAGGTTTCAATCATTCTTTCTAAATCTGACAGTTTTTTATCTGGATGATTTTGTGTTTGTTGCTGATATGTGGGCTGGAAGTTTGCTTGAAAATGTGGTGGACTCTGATATGATTGGAAATTTGGTGGATTCTGGTGGAAACTGGGTTGATGAGACTGAGTAGGATTTTGATGTGAGAATGGTTGCCTTGGTTGCTCATGACCAGACTGACTCCATGAGAAATTTGGATGGTTTCGCCATCCCGGGTTGTATGTTTTGGAGTATGGATTGTAGTTGGGTCTGGTGTATGCTGCATTCATATTTTCAGGGTACATTTGAGCTTGGTAGACAGGACACTCTTCAAATAGGTGGTTCAGAGCATGGCAGTAGGTACAACCCAGGTTGATCATAGGTGGTGGGTTGACCTGATTCACAACAATTGGTTCCCTAGCTTCAAGCAGTTCTAGCCTTTTCATCAATTGTGTTATTTTCACCTCGGCAGCTATGGAGGATTCAATCGAGTGCATACCGGTTCTGGAAGTGGTGGGATTGGTTTTCTCTGGGCAAAATTCCCACTGAATAGTTTTTTCGGCTAACGCTTCAAAGAGATCCCAACCCTGGTTCTCATCCTTTTTCAAAAATTCCCCTTGGCACATGGTTTCAAGGAGTGTCTTGGTTTGGTAGTCTAGTCCGTCATAAAGAATTTGGCACTGCCGCCACTTCTCTATGCCGTGATGAGGACATAGGGCTAGTAAATCTTTAAATCGTTCGAAATACTTCCAAATGGTTCACTAGATTCCTGCTTGAACTGCATTATGTTTTTTCTGATGAGGGCTGTCTTATGGATGGGATAGAACTTCTTAAGAAAGACTTTGACAAACTTATCCCATGAAGAGATAGAACTGGCAGGCAGATTATATAGCCATTTCTTAGCTATATCCTTAAGTGCGAAGGGTATGAACCTTAATCTAACAGCGTCCTCCCCCAGTTGGGAATTCTCATCATCAAACACACTTCTTCAAACTCACGAATGAAAAATATGCATTCTCGGATTCTAAGCCATGAAACCTCGGGAGTGTATTTATGAATTGTGGTTTAAGCTCAAAGTTATTTCCGTTTGTCTCAGGTAAAAGAATGCATGAAGGAAGTAAAGTGCGAATAGGGTAGAACTTGTCTTGGAGAGAAGTATTGTTGGCCATGATTGAATTTGTGTCAGGAGGTGGTGTTTGTGCAAGTGTAGAAATCCTAACAAGTCTTGCAGAAATTGGATCCCTGTACCACTCTTGCATGCACAATCACAGACAACGTTCACCGATCAAGCAAGCTAAGAAAAAGGAAAATAACAAAAAGAAAAGAAAATCAATCACAAGCTATCTAGGATACCTGGACCTAGACGACTCCTAACTGTTCGATGAACCAAAGAAGATTATTGCTTGAGTCAGACCACAGTTAATCAGCCAGGTAGGGGCAAAATACGGTGGGAGGTATCCGTGCGTAAGCAACGGGCCTTAATTACGCCAAACCACGGTATCTTCAAGGCTTAACCTCTTAATCCCCAACCTTAGACACTGATTTGACTGGAGTATGAATCAAAACAATTTCCAACTTCAACTGATCTCCTAATGAGTCCGAATGTCCCTAGGGGCCAACATCTATCAATTTTTATTAAAGAGCTTCGGATTGTGAGTGCTTGGATTATGATTTTTGGGCCAAGGAAAGGGTGATGAAATCCCCACCTTATCTTGTTTATTGGGTGGTGCCCTTAAGATCAATTTTGTGCAAGTGTACAATATATGCAAACAAGATTCACTCAAAGCGATGTAAATCAACTAAGAGGTGAGTCTTATTCTAAATGCAATGCGAACGTACCTTGCTCCAGCACTCTTCAACAGTAAAGTAAATGAATTGAAAAGACACGTGCCTAAAATGCAAACGTCTAATCAATTTTTTTAAGACTTTCAACAAATATTTTACTGTTGAGTTATTAGCAGGCTCCTGGTGATAGCATACAAGAAATAAAATTTGCAGCAAGCTATGTTTTTGCAAAGCAAGCAGCCCTGCACAAAACCTGTTACTAGTCAACTCCTCTTTGTCGCGGTTCCGCGACTTTGGCCGAGAAAACGCGGCAAATCAGAGGGTACTTGGTCTCTGCTTTCTTGAGCAGAGGCCCAAGATCACTTATATGTTACTGCAATTCTTTGTTTCCTGTTTCCCTAACCTGTAACCTGCAACAGAGAAGACAAATTCGTTTTAGTTCTAAAAACTCAAATAAAAACCGTTACTCTCCCCGGCAACGGAGCCAAAAATTTGTTCGGAACTGGGAGTTTACTAGTATTCAGAGAGAGGGTTTAGATTAAACCTTTGATGTTCATGTGTTGATGTTCAAAAGCTCCAAATGTATTTGTCGGTTTACTATACTCCTTCCGAACCACCGTCGTAGCACAAGCTATTACAGGTCGATTCCACAGGGAGAGTTGGCGATAGAAGCATTCATGGTTTTGATATTGAGATTGTTTTAAGAAAGAAAACGAAGGTTCTTCTATGTTTTAAGAAAAACAAAATGACATAGAAAGTAGATAAAAATTCTTTGTTGGTTTTGTTGAAAAAAAAGGAAAAGGATGGAAAGAAAGGTGAAATGAACTTGGATGTAGTTTGAAAAGAGAACTTTTTAAGAAAAGAAACTTTGAAAGACTATAGGGAGAGAAACCATGACTAACTAATACTCTAATTTACTAACTTACTAATCTCATAGGGTGATGCATGCCTCATATTGATTTATCGGCAAAGATTCGTCTTACTTGTTTGGTCAAATATTGTCCCATGTGGAGGATGAGTTATCTTTCGGCTTGACTCGTTGCTGAAATCACCTAGAGGGGGGGTGAATAGGTGATATGCTAATCAAGGAAACTAAATGCGCTAAATGCAGAAGCTTAAAAAATTATTTGCAACACACTTAGTACAACACACAAGTGTAGCCGAATTCCCCGTGAAGGGCTCTGGACTAACTCCTCATGAAGCTCTTGTGGTTAAGTACAAGTGAGGCACACACAAACAAACCAAGCATATAATATGAATAGGCAATATGAATATATGCAAGACACAAATGCAAGCAAATATGAAAGTATGAAATGAATGATGCAATGCTCAACACAAAAGTAAAGAGAGAGAGTTTAGAGACAAGTGGATCAAACGCAAACACAATGATATGTTCCGAGGTTCGAGCCCCTAGCTCTACGTCCCCGCCTTCACCGAGAAGGATTTCTAATCCACTATAGGAGTACCGAACTCCTCTCTCAACCTTACAATGCCACCGAGGCAATACAACCAGAATCCACCTCTACCGAAGAGGGATAAGGCCCGTAGCCAACAACCAAACTCCACCTCACAATAGAGGGAGCAAACCACAAACTCAACCTCTACCAAAGAGGGAGCAACCAACAAAGCAAGGGTTTTACAACAAGTGGTTACAAAGACCACAAACTCAATCTCTTTTCCCACAAACAAATGATCCTATAGATAGGATAGATGATAAGCTCAAGTGTGAAAAACTAGGTGTTTGGAAAACAAAAACTCAAAGAAAAATACTTGGAGAAACTCTTTGTAAATGATAGAATTGAAGAACAAAACAAATCTCCCAAATTTCTATTTTCTTTGATTTTCCCAAACCCTAAAACACAAAACCAATTTGGAAGTTTAAAACCCAAAAACACTTTTGAAAACTTGTTTTAAACACTAGAGAAACACTGAAATGTTTCTTGTCAAAGGTCTTATCAAAACCCCCAAAGAGATGGGGTATTTATAGGCCAAATAGAAAACTAGCCGTTAGGCTGATCTGGCAGCCTGACAGGCTTGCGGTCGACCGGCCCGGTCGACCGCCAACGGTCATATTTCTGACCGTTGGGGCATCCGGTCGACCGCACGGCCGACCGCCCAGATACAGAGAGCAGACTTCTCTGCTCCGGTCGACCGCTCGGTCGACCGCCCAGATACAGAGAGCAAGGCTCTCTGATTCGGTCGGCCGACCGGCCCACTGTGCCAACAGACGTGCACAGGTCTGTGCACGTCGGTCGACCGCCCGGTCGACCGGCAAGGCCTGTCAGCACAGTTCTGGGTCAAAACACTTGTTAAAATATTTCTAAAAATCTTTTATCTCTTGTAAAAATCTCCAAAAATAGTTTTATCATTTTGCATTGATACATAAACATGTGATAAAAAGTTTAGCTCAAATATCAAGTATATGAAACTATTTTTGTGTTTTAACATTTTTACCAAAAACTAAAACTTGTATTTTATCAAACTTGGATTTTTCAATACATGAATAGGAAAGTCAAAATAAGTTTGTATAGGAAGTTAAGCATGCATGTATAGAATGAATCTACTATACATAACCAATTAAACTTATTTTGATCTAAACTATTCATGAAAACAAATATCGGTTAAACTAAAAACCGAAAAACCATAAACGTGTGTGTTGTGCACTTGAGCATATCAACTATACTAAGATTTACACATGGATCTAAAACACACTAAACTAAAGTAGGATACCTAAGTCTTCTTGATGATCTTCAATCTTCAAGCCGACTCGATCCCAAACGTGATCCTCCGAGTGCAAAGGTATGATCTTGATGCTCAGGCACGGGAATCACCAAGTGAAGGCTTCCAAACTCTTCTTTTTGAAGCAATCACCAACTAATATCTTGTTACATGATCTGAAACTAAAATCACAAGATTATTAGTAAACATAACTACATGAGTTAATCATCATCAAAACTAGGGTGGAAGGCCTTCGGGCCAACAATCTCCCCCTTTTTGATGATGACAAGACTCATGGAGTTATATATGCATGGATTAAAGTTAAGCTTCAAAGAAGCTCCCCCATTAACTCATGCATAAACAAAATAAACATAAATATGCAATGAAGGCTCTTAAACATGAATGCATAGATATGCATAAACAATAAAATGCTCTAGATACCAATAAAATGTTCAAAAACAAAACATGCTCTAGATACCAATTAAAATTAAACTAAATTAAACTTAATATATGCAAAACATAAATATGTATATATAAAACTTCTCAAATAATTCTCCCCCTTTTTGTCAATCATCAACAAAGGGGTAAAAACCAAAACAAAACAAAACCTTCTCCCCTTTTTTTAATACAAAGAAACAATCATCAATAAGGGGTAAATAAAGACAATGTTCTCCCCCTTTTTGTCTAAAACAAAAACAAAACCAATAGGGGTGACAATCAATTAGATATCAATTGAAAATATGTCAAAGTAGCATCTTGATACCAATTGAAAGTAAACATATATCAATAAATAAATGGTATATGCTATATACATTCATGAAGAGGAAGATGTGAAGCTTCCCTACATAGATACATTACATGAAAGAGGGATGACAAGCCCTAATTCACATAACGTACACTATGCAATGCATAAGAGGAGATGTGAAGCTTCCCCTACACACGTGTACCACATAAAGAAGAGTTGTCAAGCTCCTCAACACACGATACACTCATCATGAATCTATATGTAGAAGAGATGTTAAGCTCTCCTTGCATATAGGCAATATAAATCAAAAATTTTAAATATTTTCTTTAAACAAAATTTTGAGATACCATTTTAAACATTCAAATAAACATCTTGATATCAAAGAGAGTATTTTTCTTTTTAAGCATATGATATCAATTTGAAATTTTTATTTTCTATCATAAAGTAAGGGAGTGGAAATACAAATACCAATTGAAATACAAAAATAATTTTCTCCCCCTTTATGAAATACCAACTGAAACAATTGAAAAATAAGGTTTGAATTAAGAATACCAATTGAAAGCTAAATCAATTGAAACAAAGTTGAAGCTCAAACCTTAGCATAAACACAGACATATATATGTATGAAAAATAGATACCAATTGAAATTGATATTCTTTGAAATGCAAGCATACATATACGAAAATATATGAGTATACAATAAAGGTTAATATTGATACCAATTGAAAGAATCTTCAATGATACCAATTGAAACAACAATAATGATCAAGTGTATACATCATATAACTACCACCCAACACATGCACTTGTATCATTGGATTCTTTCAATATAGAGCATACATAAGCATGGTCTCCCAACCAACCGCCCTTGGAAGGTAGGGGTTTTCAAAAAATAGATTTGAAAAATAAAGTGTGTTTGAAAACTCTACCAAAATGAAGAATATCGCAACTAGTTAAATGGAAAATTTGTAAACTAGTACGAAATCCTTCAAGTAAGGAATAAAACAAAATTATTTTTCATAAAACATGAAATTCACAGCATAATCAACACTCTAAGCCAATGAAGCATAAATGACTCATGAAAACAAAACAAGAGTAAACATGAAGGTGAGTGTACAAATACAATGTGAAGAACATGATCATGAAAATATTCAATTAAGCTCAATATTCCTTGAAACAAGAAAACATGAAAAACATTAAAACTATTTAATCTTCAAGGTATATGTATGTCTTATATAAACTAAAGTATACATACATATCCAAACACAACGAGTCCACAAAGATATATGCATGAAGGCACGTGGCTCAAAAGGATGTATATGTATAAACAATAGTTTAGATAAAATAGACATATACATGAAGTTAAACATAAAACAAATTCAAAAATGGGAATACAAGTTTAAAATGCATGGATCATTAAAACTAGACTATACTAGCACATCTAATGGGTTCAAATAAGCATTCAAGCTCAAACATATATGATTTATTTGTTGCCCACTATATGTACAAGTATAAATCCTAGTCTTAATGAAAACTAACATTTAAACAAATATTCAAATCATGAAGCATCAAAAACAAGATAAAATCATCATGACAAAACTAAACATGATTATTATGTAAATCCACATGTTATTAAACCTATGATAAACATGATAGCTAAACAAATGGTGAGAACACAAAATAATAGTCCATATTAAACATGGGTGTCTCAAAAGGCTATACATGCATGTCATAAGTCTAATTAACATGGTATTTACATGATAATCACTAAACAATAAAACATGCTATAAACAATGAAATGAAAAGCATGTAAATAATAAATAGGAGTTAGGAATTGTTACCAAAACCTAGAAGGCAACTCTCCTTGTCTCCAAAACATGGTGGTCCTCTCACCAAACTTCCCTTGAAAGTGATGCATCCAATTGGTTCTCTTTAAGCACGGAACGCATCCACTCCAAGGTACCGCTACTCTCACGTCATGCGAGAGCCCACACCTACATCAAACATAAGAGGGTGGTCTTTGGTACCCACAACTTTTTGGTCCATGGGGGTTAGTACCTTCTCTAACCCAAACAAAATTATTTGCTAAATTAGAATCATGTATACGATCATAGCAAATTTAGTAAGGTAACCCTTACGTTCACAATGTGTACAAGTGTACACATGAGCATACATAGTGTGATGGTGTCCGTGAGGAGCATGTGTATGCCGTGGAGGGTGTGCATGAATAGATAGAACTTGTTTCTTTCGAAACAAAGATTTCAATCATGTATGACCCACTACACATTGGCTCAAAGTGGAGCCCAAACAATCAACACTCTTCTTAAGCATGGATATATCATTGTTAATCAAAGAAGAAGTGTGGCATGCAATAGGTGTTCTAGGTGAAACTACCCTAGCATGGCAAACATGTGAATCTAAATCATTTTTCAAAGATTTATTTTTATTTAAACAAATCTCTAATTCTTTTGAGATAAAATCAATTTCATTTTTCAAAATATTGTTATCTCTTAAAATCGAATCTACTTTTGAAGATAAAACCTCATTATTTTTCAAACCATTATCACAATCATTTTTATTTTTCAAAAAATTAATTTCTTTTAGTGCAAGATTAAGTTGAGATCTCAATGAATCCCTTTCATTATAGACCTCAACCTTCTCTTGCAAAACCTTGTTAAGCTTAGAAGACAAATTCTCTTTTTCTTTATTTAAAGCACAAGTCTTCTTTTTCAAAAGGTTGTATTTTTTCAATAATTTTTCACAAACAATAGATAGTTCTTCATTTAAAGCATGGGCATCAACATAATCATTTGAAGAACTAGCATCATCATCATCATCTAAGTGGGTTTCCGAGTGTACTTCAAGGGAGTCATTCCCTTGGATCATATAGCATTGTTGTGGCTCGGATTCTCCACTAGATTCCTCCGGTTGGATAGGTAATTGAAGCTTGAAGGTGGTTGTGGTTGTCAACATGTTCCACACTGCAAATGCGGAATCAAAGTTAGAAGCAAGTAAAAGATATTCTTTAAGAAGTGTGCTTCTAATGGCCTCAAGGGCTTGTGCATTGGCCCCTATATGATTGCTATTACCAAGATAGCATTTCTTGGTAGCGGTAAGATAAACATGCAAGCCTAGGGTCTTTAGATAGCAACTCATCATGGCCTTCCAAATCTCAAGTCTAGAAATATCAAACATAGGAGGGTTATCCATGAGGGCAAACTAAATGTGTGCAAACAAGTAAAATGCAAATGATAGATTAGCAAACAAGGATCTCACTCCTAGGATGTTAAGCCTAAGTATCAGAGCGTAGGCTCTGATACCAATTGAAATCACCTAGAGGGGGGTGAATAGGTGATATGCTAATCTAGGAAACTAAATGCGCTAAATGCGGAAGCTTAAAAAACTATTTGCAACACACTTAGTACAACACACAAGTGTAGCCGAATTCCCCGTGAAGGGCTCTGGACTAACTCCTCTTGATTCCTCTAGATATGGGTTGAGGTGCTATATGAAGCTCTTGTGGTTAAGTACAAGTGAGGCACACACAAACAAACCAAGCATATAATATGAATAGGCAATATGAATATATGCAAGGCACAAATGCAAGATGAAAGTATGAAATGAATGATGCAATGCTCAACACAAAAGTAAGAGAGAGAGTTTAGAGACAAGTGGATCAAACACAAACACAATGATATATTCTGAGGTTCGAGCCCCTAGCTCTACGTCCCAGCCTTCACCGAGAAGGATTTCTAATCCACTATAGGAGTACCGAACTCCTCTCTCAACCTTACAATGCCACCGAGGCAATACAACCACAATCCACCTCTACCGAAGAGGGATAAGGCTCGTAGCCAACAACCAAACTCCACCTCACAATAGAGGGAGCAAACCACAAACTCAACCTCTACCAAAGAGGGAGCAACCCAACAAAGCAAGGGTTTTACAACAAGTGGTTACAAAGACCACAAACTCAATCTCTTTTCCCACAAACAAATGATCCTATAGAATAGGATAGATGATAAGCTCAAGTGTGAAAAACTAGGTGTTTGGAAAACAAAAACTCAAAGAAAAATACTTGGGGAAACTCTTTGTAAATGATAGAATTGAAGAACAAAACAAATCTCCCAATTTCTATTTTCTTTGATTTTTCCTAAACCCTAAAACACAAAACCAAATTTGGAAGTTTAAAGCCCAAAAACACTTTGAAAACTTGTTTTAAACACTAGAGAAACACTGAAATTTTTCTTGTCAAGGTCTTATCAAAACCCCCAAAGAGATGGGGTATTTATAGGCCAAACAGAAAACTAGCCGTTAGGCTGATCTGGCAGCCTGACAGGCTTGCGGTCGACCGGCCCGGTCGACCGCCAACGGTCATATTTCTAACCGTTGGGGCATCCGGTCGACCGCACGGCCGACCGCCCAGATACAGAGAGCAGACTTCTCTGCTCCGGTCGACCGCTCGGTCGACCGCCCAGATACAGAGAGCAAGGCTCTCTGATCCGGTCGGCCGACCGGCCCACTGTGCCAGCAGACGTGCACAGGTCTGTGCACGTCGGTCGACCGCCCGGTCGACCGGCAAGGCCTGTCAGCATAGTTCTGGGTCAGAAACACTTGTTAAAATATTTCTAAAAATCTTTTATCTCTTGTAAAAATCTCCAAAAATAGTTTTATCATTTTGTATTGATACATAAACATGTGATAAAAAGTTTAGCTCAAATATCAAGCATATGAAACTATTTTTGTGTTTTAACATTTTTACCAAAAACTAAAACTTGTATTTTATCAAACTTGGATTTTTCAATACATGAATAGGAAAGTCAAAATAAGTTTGTATAGGAAGTTAAGCATGCATGTATAGAATGAATCTACTATACATAAACCAATTAAACTTGTTTTGATCTAAACTATTCATGAAAACAAATATCGGTTAAACTAAAAACCGAAAAACCATAAAACGTGTGTGTTGTGCACTTGAGCATATCAACTTTACTAAGCTTTACACATGGATCTAAAACACACTAAACTAAACTAGGATACCTAAGTCTTCTTGATGATCTTCAATCTTCAAGCCGACTCGATCCCAAACGTGATCCTCCGAGTGTAAAGGTATGATCTTGATGCTCGGGCACGGGAATCACCAAGTGAAGGCTTCAAACTCCTCTTTTTGAAGCAATCACCAACTAATATCTTGTTACATAATCTGAAACTAAAATCACAAGATTATTAGTAAACATAACTACATGAGTTAATCATCATCAAAACTAGGGTGGAAGGCCTTCGGGCCAACAGTTGCCTCATTGACTCATTGGCTCCCGAGATAGATTTTCAGTGATGGAATCAAGGATAGTCACTCAAGGATACGCTAAGAAAGAAAATACAAGATTCATTAGTCCATCAAAGCTATACTCAAGCTAGCATTGAAGTAAGAAAATTGTACTACTAATCAATAGCATAGTTAAGTGCTCCATCTTCATGTTCCATCAAGACACTTGTTCTAAAGACAAGGCTCTAAATGAGGCTCACATGAATCATATGAAAAGAGAACAAGCATTTGCTAAGAATTAGAGGTAACTCATCTTCATTGGGGATAATTAGAGACTTGAAATTTGCAAGGCTACAATAAAGCATCCAATGATTCACATGAGTTAGCAATCACCCAAGAGTTAGTAGTTAGTAAAGTTAGAGGTTAGTTAGTCATGTTAGAAAGTTAGCTAGACATTGAAGTAAAAAAGCAAACAACAATCCATTGTAGAAGGTAATGCAAAAGTAGTAAAAGCTTGAAGAAATAATGCACTAGAATGAGAAAAGATGTGAAGAAAGAAGGATCAATTCTTGTATTGAGTTGTCACCTACTCTAGTTACAAGATTTCTCACTATCTCTCTTTCTCTTTGCTGAATTCTAGAAGGAGAAAGAAAATTACAAGAGCAACTAAAGAAAGCCTAGAGAAAATCCTAACAATTCCCTCAAAAATACAATGCTTTTCTCTCCTCCCGATTACAGAGGCCCTAGGGGTCTATTTATAGGCTCCAGGAGTGAGGCCTTCTAATCACAGCCGTGGAATTAAACGCTGGCTCAACGGCCAGATGATTGCCGCGGATCCGCGGCCAGAGCCGCGTTTCCGCGGCAGAATTTTGGCCGTTGCGCCAGCGATTTCTTCTGACATTCTGTTATCCTTCAGGTGCCTTGCTGGACCTTTTAGAATATAGGGAATATCCGTGGATGAATTCAGACATGGGCTTCTCCTTTGGGCTTCTTCTTTGGGCTTCTTAATTAATCCCTTAATTCTTTTGAAAAATCATTGTTGATGGGCCTTCATCTCCATTAATGTTGGACCTGAAAAAAGAGAGAAAAAAGCAATAAAAATCTCATTTTTCTTTATATAAAGCATAATATGGTAGTGAAAAATGATACAATAATGAACTCCAATCAGGAGTCTACCAGAAACTCGCTGGGGAGCTAAGAAATATAATTCTCATGAAAGATTATATATTAGGGAACTCTGTGGGGATTTAGAATGAGATTTGAAAAACAGCCTGTCAGAGGTATAATGTTAACATGACCAAGATTTTGTTACTGTTAGAGGTGTTTGAACATAACAGTAATTTTGAGTGAACCTTGTCATTCTTATTGGGGATGTTGATTTTATCTGCCAGGGAGTAGATTAGAGACTTACTATCAGATGTTTGATGTTAACATGATAGGTTTGACTCATTGTTTCGCCAGGAAAATGAATACCTTCTCATGTGATCCTACCATTCCATGGACGGGAATTGGTAAGTGATTTTTGAGAGGAATCAAATGGGAACAGGTCCCTTAGGATTTTTAGCAAATCCTCAGCTATCAACGGATTTGATATGCCTTTACCAACAACCGTTTGAGTTGGGCTTACCATGCTATTCTTCTCAGCATGATGAGTTGTCAAAGATTTATATTGGGCTTAAAGGCCAACATTTTCCTCTATCCTTAGCCGTTAGAGGCATTGGATTATTTTGTTACTTTGAATAACGTGATGCTTCCCTATAGGTTTTCACTCTGTAGGTGAGTTGGGGATTAAAGGAATGGACATGAATTTCACGAGATTTTGATCTGAAGATTATCGTTCGTCGTGAACTCTCTGTCAATCCTTATCTTGTTCAATATTGGAAAGATTCTGCAGAAGGATGTGTCGCGAACCTTCTTTAATGAGTTCGACTTGACAAGTCATCAGCTAAACTCCTTTGATCTTTGATTCGATCTGTCACCATGTTTTTGATATGAACATGGAAACAGTGGAAAGGCTCTGCAAGAGAATGCGTCACGAACCTTCTTCAATGAGTTTGGCTTAATAAGCCATCAGATAAACTCCTTTGATCTTTGATTCGATCTGTCACCATGTTTTTGATATGAACATGGAAACAGTGGAAAGGTTCTGCAAGAGAATGCGTCAAGAACCTTCTTCAATGAGTTTGGCTTGATAAGCCATCAGATAAACCCATTTGATTTGTCGGACCTTTTGTCGTTGGATTGAGCTTCGATCGATCGAACAGGAGCAGGGAGGTATGCAACCATAAACCATCTATCTGAAACTGTTGCATAGACATGGTTGACTTCAAAATATGACCTATTCTTCAAGTTGGAGATAGGTAAATTTATATACTAGAGAAGAGTGATAAGGCTAAAGCAATTTGACACCTTGTTTCTTCTTTGATGCCTCCGGTATTCGATCGGCTCGACACTGGTTTATAACAATATAATCTCGTTATGGAAAGAGAGGAGCACTCTTTCTAAATACCTTGGATCTGAAGGTCTTGATCAGGGGTGTAATGTTAACTTGATCATAAGAAGGATCCTATCAAGGATAATACTTCTTTAAAAACCCGTCGTTGATCGACATCATGAGCATGTCACCGTCTGAGGTCATAAGGCGATATGCTCTATTTGAATAGACTGTTTCTATCACAAACGGTCCTTCCCATTTGGGATGAAATTTATCTTTAGTTTTGTGCGTCATAATCATCGGTCATTTGACGGCCAAAACTAAATCTCCTTTCTGGAAAACCCTTTGCTCAACCTTCTTATTAAAGGCCTTCAAAATTCGTGCTTGATACAACTCAATATGTTATTGAGCTTGTAGTCGCTTCTCATCTAGGTCTTTGAGCTCTTGAAGACGTAACCGATCATTGTCTTCTTTTGCCATTCTGGTCATTAAAGCGACTCGTAATGACGACATCTGGATTTCTAACAGTATGACTGCTTCGCACCCATATACCAGGGAAAAAGACGTATTGCCTCTCAGGGTCCGAATTGTGGTTCGGTAGGCCCAAAGACATTCATCAAGCTTCTTATTCCAGTCTCGTTTATTTGACGAGACGAATTTTTTGAGTAGCCTGATAATTATCTTGTTGAATGCTTCCGCCAAGCTATTAGCAGCAGGATTATAAGCGGTTGATGTCACATTCTGAATCCGGTACTTATCACAGAATCGATAGAATACCTGGCTCACAAATTGGGGACCGTTATCATGGATAATCCGCCTAGGGACACCAAATCAATGAATGACATGATGTTTGATAAAATTAACCATGTTGGAAGTTTTAACTTCCACGAGTGGTATAGCGTCTGCCCACTTTGAGAAGTAATCGGTTATTGCTAAAATAAACCGGTGACCTTTTTTTGAAGAGGGGCTGATCGGCCCTATGACATCGATTCCCCACGCTTCTAATGGCCATGAAGCAACAGTTGGATGGAGCAACTCTGGAAGATGATGTATAAATCCCGCATGAATTTGGCAGGCTTTACACCTTCGTGCATATTTGATGGCATCGGCTATCATGGTTGGCCAATAATATACAAGCCAGTGCAATCGATACTTGAGCTTTGGACCTGGCTGATGAGCTCCTCATATGTCATCGTGTGCTTCTTTAAGCACTTCTTGTGCCTCTGAATTAGAAAGGCAATGAAGGAGGATACCGTCATATGAGCGACGGTAGAGTGTCTTTACTATTGGATTATAGTAGAAACGGAGAGACCTTCGTCTGATAGATGCTGCTTCTTTAGGGTCATTCGGCAATATATCATGCAAAGCATAGTCGATGAGGGAAAATCGCTAATCTCTCAGTTCAAAATCTGTCGAGATGATATGGACCTCCTTGATTTTCAATACATGTTTAGGACAAACAAGGTGTCGAGTAGCTACTGTAAGATGATACATTGTGTCGATTTGTAAGGCCAACGTAGCTGCTAGTGCCGCCAGAGCGTCGGCCTTAGTATTTTGGGATCGGGACACATGACCGATGTAAAAGCCATCAAATGAATTAGCCATTTTGATGACTGCATGACAATAAGGTACCAAATCTCCGTAACGGACCTCATATTCTCGTTTAACCTGATTAATGATCAGTTTTGAATCACCATAAGCTTCAAGGTAGCGTACCCCCATTTCATGGGCGAGCTGAAGGCCAATGAGTAGAGCATTATATTCTGTCACATTATTGGAACATGGTTCCGCCAATGAAAATGCCCTAGAAAGGACATGATTTTGTGGTGAGATAAATACAACCCCCACACCAGCAATGATCTTGCCTTTAGGGCATATTCTTGATGCTCCATCGAAGAACATCTACCATACTTCATCCTCTGAAGTTATATTAGATTCAAAAACCTCATCTGGAATATCTTCATGAAGCTTTGAGCCTTCGGAACTGGATGAGCAATCAGGAAATCTGCAAGTGCCTGGCCTTTCACTGCCTTCTGAGAGATAAAGAGCATGTCGTACTGAGACAAAAGGAGGGCCCACTTAGCTAATCTTGAATTTAATGATCCTGGTTTTGTCATGAGGAGACGCAAAGGATTCACTCTGAAAATGACATGTATGGTTTGGCCAACCAAGTAATACCGCGTCTTTTGAATAGCGAAGACAAGAGCTAAACATTCCTTCTTAATAGGGTTATAGCGAGATTCAGCCTCTATTAGAGTCCTACTCAGATAATAAATAGCCTGTTCGTGACCATCATCATCCTTTTGAGCAAGCAGAGCACCAAGAGAATGGTCCATACCTTTCACATAAAGTAGGAATGATTTTCCTGATGTGGGAGCCACTAAGACCAGATGTTTAGTGAGGTATCTTTTGATATCCTCGTAAGCTTCTTGATAGGATTGATCCCATATAAAAGAGGCACCCTTTTTCATGAGTCAGGTGAACAGTTGACAGCGGCCTGAGAGATTTGCGATGAACCTTCTGATATAGGCCAGTCTACCTTGCAGGCCCCTAAGTTCTTTGAGATTCTTAGGTGGATGCATGCTCTAAATGGCTTGACTTTGTCTGGGTCGAGATGAATTCCTTTTGATGTAACAATGAATCCCAGGAACTTGCCACTCGAAACCCCCAAAAGGATTTTGTCGGATTCATTTTCAGTCGATGTACCCGCATTATATCGAACATTGTTCTCAAGTCACGAAGATGATCATGCTTATCCCGACTTTTGACTGCAATGTCATCGACATAACATTCTATCGTCTTTCGGAGATGGTGGCGAAAAATTATACTCATTGTACGCTGATAAGTTGCTCCCGCGTTCTTTAATCCAAAGGGCATCACGGTATAGCAGTATACCCCCAACGGTGTCCGGAACGAAGTATGTTTCTCATCCTCTGGGTACATCTTAATTTGGTTATACCCTGAAAAGGGAGTATACCCCCAACGGTGTCTAAGAGCTCGGCCGATGAAGGATGAGTTACGTGTAGTAACGGTGGTATTTACAATTATTGTATCATTATTAATTTATTTTTTTTCCTTTTCCCCTCAACCCATGTGTACCCTGTAGATTCTTGCAGATCCCGAGTGTAATCTTGCTCGATTCAACAATCACTTGTATTTTCTAGTGTAATGTATAAATAACACTAAGTTGATTATAGTCCTTCATTTTCTCTACAAAGTTCAGTCAAGCTTTGCATCTTGGCTCATGAACTACAGATTTCAATTTGATTATGTGGTTGTTTTCTCCTTCGTATTTTCCCTTAATTTTTTTTGTCTGAGTACGACCAAGCAAAACATCTGAACCGTGTATCGTTCTTCCTGCTGAACTCTTTTGGCGTTAATTTCCTCGCATTTATCATGTGTATTTTTCTCCTCCTCAACTTTTTGTTCCAGTTTAGGAAGATGACAGATGGTATTCTGGATTCATTGGTGTTTTTTCGTTATGGAGTCTGAATACACTTGAAGCTATGATCACTCAACAATTGCAGGCAGCAAAATTTGGATTTACAGTCCTCAAGGCTCCCTCGGAACACTATACAAGTTACAGGGGAAACAGGAATGTAGTGTTGATTAATCAAAAGGAAACATAAATCATTCTGAATCTATACATGGACTATTCATGCTTCGCTCGAAAGAAACCATGAAAAGAAAAAGAAAGAAACCGAGCTATCAACCCTAAATAACCTATGTATCCAATGTTTCATTAAATATAAACATGAGAATAAACCAATGTTGATTTGTCCTGTATAGAAAGCTTGTAAACAAAAGATTGCATTTTGTTATAGTTCTTTTCTGTTCATTAAGAAATTGCCAAAGATAATTTTGTTTGCTGACATCAGTTCACAATTTAAGCACACAGATGGAAGAAAAATATTAACAAGAGTGAAATATCCAGAAGAGCTACCATGGAGTCATCCAAAACTCCAGCAGAACCAAGTCTGAACCCGGATCAATTACATAAGCAAAACCAGAACCCATACTCAATCTCTGAGCGCGAATTTGGGATGTGGACTCATAATTTACATGATCTGCATCTTGTCCAACATTCATAGAGTTGGTGCAGTGGTGCATTCAGCTCCCTCAATAATACACAAACAGCTATTTTATTGGATGCCGATAAATCTTTAACGCTATAAGATCTTTGTTAATTCATGTTCCCAAAACTTTCTAGACGTAAGAATAGTTCATCGATCTTCCTACCTCAAAATCATCATACAGTCCGTACAATACAATCAATGGGTGGTATGGCATAATCGCCACTGCTGGACTTATAACACTATATCGATATAGACTCTATATTAAACATCCATCTTTCTTTGTCCAGTAGCAAAAGCTTCAAGATCAGCGTTGCAGCAAGATGAAAATGAATTATCTCTTACAGTTTTGTAGTCATCTGCACAAAAGAAAAGCTATTAGTTTTCAAGAAAGTAACTGCTGAAGAGTCCTCAGTTAACAAACATTTTGAGTCTAGGAACAAGGATGACACAAAGTTAGCAGCATTAGGGGAAAAAAAAATCTCATGTATATTATTCTCTGGACATTGTAAATATGCAGCTATCATAGACGCCCACCTAAGCAGTTCGATATAGACTGATTGATTTTATGACCACTTTGCATTATACTGAAACATCACAAATCTGTTATAATAACTCGTACTGATTATATCATTAGCCACTGAGGCCTCTAGGTTAGTGCTCTATGAAGCACGGATATAGATACGGGTGTCGGACACGATACGGACACAAACACGGACATGGAACATGACAAAATCCAAAAAAAGAATACGGGGACACGGCAAGAAATATTTTATTATTATTATTATTATTATTATTATTATTAAAAATAAATTTATAAAATCTCAATCAGGCGATCAACAAACTAAAATACTAATCAATACGTGCACAAAATCACAAACTATAAAATATCATAAGTTTATAAGAATATTACAATCAAAGAATAAAAGTTCACAAGTTATCAACCATGTTAACAACTTAACATCACAAGTTCAAAACAAAATTACAACCACCGTCATATGTCTTAAGATGAAATCGAAGCTAGTCTAATGACTTCTTCATTATCTCCTTCTCCATTATCCGCAGACAATACAACTCCCATAGTGAGTTCATCAAGAGAAAGAGTAGCGAAATCTAAAATACCGGCACTCTGAAGTCAAAGCCATCTCCGTCAATATCTCACATCTTTATTTCCTCTTCATTATATTCTGCTGAATTCCGAGAAAGCAATCAGAGATTGTTATGCACATACACTAGATTTTTCGCCCGTACCGAGGTTAATTTGTTCCTCTTTAAGAAGTATTACTCATATTTCTTTCACAACAAGAAGAGGAACATGGTTGACCTAAAAGCATCCCAACACTTGTAAATTCGGAGTTGATGAGCCATAAAGAACCCACCAACACTTCAGATCCACAAATCCTCTATCACGAAGGGATTCTGGATTGGTAAAAGCACTTAAAGTGCCCGAAAATCTAGCATACTCCATGCTCACAACCCGTCTTTCTTCGGAGTTGGGATAGTATCTCTTCAAACAATTGCTTCTTTCGTAAGAGATCTCTTCATCTTGATGTGGAGCTTGTCGACTTATATTCTCATTAAGCCAAACATCATGATAAGACCTATAAACATAAAGAATAATCACATTAAAGAATAACCACATTAAAGACAATGAATTATAATATAAACTTAGATATTATCTTGGATTCAAAGTGTGTGCCAAATATTGAAGTGGCGTGTTACTCTTGTTCCATCGATCCTCCAAGATTTGATGCACAATATCTAAAAAAGTGATTGCTCATTTTCTCTTTTTTCTTCATGCCGATAAATAACACTTTTAACTTTCTCAATTGTTGTCCCACATGTCATATACCAAATGAAGAGATGGCTTATTGGTGTTGGTGACCCTTATCATGTCATAAATTGACTCGGAGAAGGCAATGATGTAGTTGATCTTGTCCCACCACAAAGACTCTCTCTTTAACAAATTGTGCTTGTCCCACATCATCATCCCTATACATGTTCCATCAATCACTAAGGATCGAATCTTAAGGTTTTTTTTTGATGACTTTAAACTTCTTCAACATGAAAATCCAAGAAGCAAATCTAGTTTTCGCCACCGCAAGGAGCTTCATCTTAGAATAGTCATTGAACATGACAAGCGTTGTGGAATGATTCATGATAAAATTTTTCATAATCAAGGCATCATTCGAGACCGCTGTGATCCAACTGCATTGAGCATAAACTACAGTATTTATCTCTGTATTTTTAGCCACAAAAATATTCTTAAGTGCAAAATTCAGAATGTGCACTACACAAGGAGTCTAAAAGATGTGAGGATACTTGCACTCCTCAATAGCACCAGCGACCTTACATGCAGAAGTGTTATCAATTATGATTTAGATGATATTTTGAGGATCAATTTCTTTAATGCAATCTTCAAGATTCTCCGCAATGTAATGCCAGTTTTTCATTTCTCCCCTGGCATTTATGAAGTTCAAGAACGTCGAGCCACTTTCTGTGACCGTTATGAAATTAATGAGAGGTCTCCTTCGAGCATTCACCCATCCATCACTATAAATGGAGACCTCCTTTTGCTTCCATATGGCCCTGATAGGCTCCATCAACTCCTTCACGTGAGATTTTTCATGTTGCAAGAGAGTGATTCTCAAAGAGTTACAGTCGGGAGGTTTGTAGCCGACAATTGGATTGTTTGCGGCAAATTTAAATGTCTCGACATACTATGGATTTTTTTGTCAAATTAAATGACAACCTACCAGTATAGAATATCCTCGCAATAATGCAATCTAATTCATTCCTTGTCTCTTTACTGAATGATTGATCAACGTGTTGACCCCCTCTTTTTCGGTGCACTTGAACCACTTGCACTTCCACCGACCACATTTGACGTTGAAGATATTGACAATATTACGTCCCTAAGCATAGAAGCCTTCATCTCATTTCCGCTTGCTCCATCTCTTTTATCATATCCCATATATTGTGGGGTTTAATCGTTGCACACATTTGTACTCCTTGTTCGCTTATCCGCATAAGATGAGCCTTGACTCTAAAATATGATCTATTGAATGTTTCAAGGCAATAACTACATTTTCACTTACAATTTCCTCCCCTTCTAATTTTTTCCAGTTTAGTTACAAACTTTCAAAGAGTTGCATGATCATCCACCGGACCACTTGAAGAACTTTCTATCAAAGCCATATTGCTCTAATTTCTAAACACAACACAATAATATTATGCCAAAGAAAAGTATTAAACATATTATTGAGATAAGATTAAACTCAAATTCACACATCAATTAAACTCAAATTCCATTTGAACTCAAATTCCTACACGATTGTACATCAATTACTATCAAAATCCTACATCAATTAAACTCAAATTCCTATACAATCATACATCAATTACTATCAAAATTCTAAATCTTCTTCATGCAATTTAATCAACTTAACAATTTAATCAAACATGATCATCCTTTCTCTGCTCCTCTATCTCTCAGTCTCTTCCAGTTTCTAGTTTCTCTGTTCCTCTTTCTCAGTCTCTCTCACACTCTCTCAGTCTCTATGCTCCTCTCTTTGCTCCTCTCTCAGTCTCACTGTCTCTCTCTGTTCCTCTTTCAGTCTCTTTGATCCTCTTTCCCCTCACTCTCTCTTACTCTGCCCTCTAGAGAGATAAACAGAGAGATCGCAGAAAGGGGGAGAGAGACAGAGAGGGGAGAGAGACAGAGAGACGGACAGAGAAAGAAGAAAAAAGACAGAGAGAGGAGAGAGATCAAGAACGAGAGATAGAACAGAAAGAGATGGAGGGGGCGACAATACTTGAGATCGGCGACGAGCTCCACACAATCGATGATGAGAGGAGATTTAACTATGTAAAAAAATCAAAATCAAAATCAAAACCCTAAACCTGAACCCCTAAAAAAACCTAAATTCATATTACCTTCGTTGTCGTTACCGCCGACAAGAACAAGATGGATCCGAGAGAGAGATCGAGAACGTTAGAGAGAGATCCGAGAGAGAGAGAGAGAGAGAGAGAGAGAGAGTTCGAGAACCGGCTGAGGGATTAAATAAAGAGAATAGTTTTTTTTTTACCCGACCCGCTTCCCCGACCAGATAAAACCCGATCTGCTTCGCGGCCATGGGCTGGTCCGTGTCGAACACAACCGAAACGTGTCCGACATGTGTTAGACATGTGTCGGGCACGTGTCCATGTCCGACATGTGCCCGATACGGACACGGCCTGGGTCTGGCTGTGTCCATGCTTCATAGTTGGTGGTAAGACACGGGGTTAAATTATGGGAGGTCCCCAGGTTCAAGACAAAGTTACGCCCTTTATTTAAGGGAAAAACAAAACAGTACCATTATGGATTCATATAACTTTATTCTTTGACGACAATCTCAAGGAAAATTGCTACTGAGTAGGATTTGGAACCTGAACTTAAGCTCTTGCACGACTGAATAGAATATACCACTGAGTCGCAATGTCACCCGCACATATTTATTCACCATTATCATATATTGATACATGCAATTATATATTTATCATAATTTAGTCTTATTTGTGTCAACATACTTCTGAATTTTTTTTATTTTTTTTTAGTTTCAAAGCTTTTGGTGTTGCAATGTATTCCACCATCTACTAGGTTTCATGTATTCTGGGTTAGAAAGGCTACATTCGTTTCCCCATTTTGTAGAGAATTATGTGAGCGAGCTGTATACTTTTGGAGCGTAAAGCTTATTTCAATATTGTTCTTTGAGGAAAAATGTATCCATACCCCTCCATTTTACTAATTCTATATTTGTCTTTGTCCCTCAATTTTTGTTCACCTAGATGTACACGTCGCTTTTAACACTGAAGTGAAAAGAAGAATGATAATCTGACTGCAATTTCAGTATCCTAACAGCAACAAGTACTGAGGAATTTTAATGAGCATAATTTAAGTGTTAAACGGGGTAACAAGAAAAAAAAAAAAAAATCCCTGCAAATAAATGCTTGCAGTTGGCAGTCTCATAGAAAAACAAGATAATACCCTGGAACTAACAACAGTAACCATAGCTGATATACAACAACAACAACTACTACTACTACTACTAAGCCATTTGTCCCAAGTATCTGGGGTAGGCTATATGAACCAAAGAGAATTACGTCGGATCGGGCACACTGATACAAGTAGCTGATATAAGTAGCTGATGTAAGTAGCCTAAAATCAAAAGTGCCCAGGATTGGATTTCAATCTAAAGAAATCTCCGGTTTTTTATGGAGGGGGTAGCTGGTGAAGAGAGATGAAAACAAGAGGTAAAACATGAAAGAAAGAAGTGGTGTAAAAAGTAAAATTGGAACAAATGAGGGGTATTAAGTATGAAAAGACTTGTCTTTTTCTTTTTCGGCATTTCAAACTTGGTTTCAATTATTGACTAGCATGGATTAGAGAACCTCATAATTTAAAAGTGAAAATCGATTTACATTGTTTTGGTGACGTTTAATAATGTTCGAACAGTTTAACTCTCTGCACCTCCTTGCTGCCTAAGTGAGTTCCCCAGTGACCAGCAGAATCGCCAACTAAGCATATGGATAATCTTTCCTAAAGAGGGCCCTTCAAGATAATAGATTAGAATAGACATGTTCAAATAAACTTGTCCTTAAGGAAACGAGGTTTCCAATTGACTCAAAAGTATGGCCTGCGTCATGCAAAAAAAACAACATGTGATACCTGAACAAATATGCATTCTGTAGCCTGTGGAATTGTTGACTGCCCCTAACAAATATGAACAGAAGTATGAGTATGATCAAAAGAAAATTCCCATCTCATGACTATAAAATCCAGAAGAACAAATTCTTCTAGAAGAGTCTACTAAGGACAGATCAGAAGAATCTAGTCTTGCAAAACAAGACCACTGAGCCAGTTATGTGAAGGAAGAACATCAACTCCTCTCATTCCGAAAACATGCTATTGGCCTGCTCAACAATCAGGAAGAAAGTGACATACAAGCTTATATATTAAGCCGCTGAATTCCTAGACATCGCCGCCTCCTTTTGTCCTCTTGCATACATTGTAGATGACAAACACAACAAACCTGTGGTTGAAACATTGGGATTTACAAAAATCAGACATCAGCTAATCTGAATCCTTTCACCCCAAGGAACTCATTGAAAAGACCTCATTTTGGATATCCGGAATATGCGCTTGGACCTGGATACTAGTTGTTATCCATCATCACCACCATCTTCCTCACATTCTTGCTCTTAAAATCAGATCACATCTAGCCTGTTTCTTTCTACTTTCAAGTCTGTTTCATTTTATTCTTCTTGAATATGCAGAAAAGTTCATTTGGGTCTGGGGCCATAGGAGTTCTAGAGATTGCATTCTAGTTTATATGTCTAGTTCTGTAACTGGCTGTTGAGTTTTCCTAGATATCCCTTAGCCAAGATTTTTCTATGTAACCTGAAAGGCAATGCAAAACTATTTAGTTTCTTAGAAACCTGTACATATTTCTGATTTTCCTTTTTCTTCACTTCCAACTGAAAGTCAAGACTGATTGCACATTCATTTTTCATTATTAACCATAAACTTCAGATATCTTCATTTGAGACTCCCGCAAAGAGTACATCTTCTACCTGTTCAATGACATGATTTAGTGAGTGATCAGGAATCTGGATCTCTTTTGTGAAAATAAGTACAGATTAGTGCCTGTACCAGTATAAATTTGATTCTTTAGTCACAAAGTTGTAAACTCCTCCCATAACATACTAGTAATAGACTAGCCAACACGGTGTCAATATCTTCTTTTTACTTGTTATTTCTTCCCTAAATTTTCATGTACAAGGAATTAAATTCTTCAACTAAAGGCAAAATGTCAGAGGCAGCTCAAAAGGTGGTGGTGATCCAGGATGCATCAAAAAGTATCAGTTCGAGCGCAATCAAATGGGCCATTGATGGCCTCTCCCTTAAACCTGGGGATGAGCTCACCCTCCTTGGAGTTCTTCACCAGGTTAATACCCCTAGTACGTTTCCTTTCATGGGAGCTGGGAAATTGAGTAGAGCTTTATTTTCATAAACAAGAAAGATAAAGAAACATATGTGAAATGCAGAGGAAACATTAAGTATTGTGTGTGTGTGTGTCTCCGAGTGTCGTTTATCTTATTTTTCACATTTTTCCATGGTTGGTCTTATTTTTTATTCTCTTTCCTACAGTGGGATATAAAAGCAGGGTAGACACTAGCTCCATGTTGGGAGCCAACCAAGAGATCATCAGACATGAAGTCACAAGGAAGGAAATGGAATATCAAAACAGCATAGAGATACTGGAGATCAGCAAGCTCTACGAAAAGAATAAGGTTTGCCCGCTGTAAAATATTTCACTTGATTGATCATGAATGCTAAATTGCCAGTGTGTCAAAGTTAGAGAGGCAAAAGTAAATGGCAACAGCTTTAGCAACCTTGACAAATCCTATTTTTCCAAAATGTTTTAAATCTTAATATAATTTCATTTTGGCACATACTGACTCATTAGAGGAGATATGTAATTTTCAGGAAGATTTTGCTAGTAATACTTGGTTGTTATGAACATCTCAGATTGCTGTCCGTACAAGAGTTGTGCCAGCATCTTCCCCAAAGGTAGCCGCTCTTGAAGCTGCCAAGGATTTAGGAGCAACATGGATAATTCTTGACAGGTCTTTGCCTTTCTTTAAGCCTATTCGATTTATTCATACAATAACAATTAAACTTCAAAATAATAGTTTCTTTTCTTTTTCTTTTTCTTTTTTTGCATGCACCATTAGACTATGGACAGGGAAAAGCATAAGGACCTGGGTTTGATAAACATTTTTAAGTTTAATTCTTAAGAAACAACACTACGTATTAGTTGTCAGGCTGATTATCTATACAAAGTGGCAGAGACATGGATTTTTTTTCTTTTTTCTTTTCGTTTTCATAAATACTTAATTATAAGTCAGTCATTAAGATTAAATAAAGGGTGTTCAACTCTTGACCCAAGTCATTCCACTAAACAGAAGGTTTTTTGCTTAGCAGGCAGATGAAAAAAGATAAGAAATATTTTATGGAAAGGCTATCTTGTGGCATCTCAAGGATAAAAAGTAATAACAGTGTTGAACTCCTGAGGGGACCAAAAGGCATTCAAAAAAACGGTGAAAATAGTAAGGGAAGTCAAGGTCGACATGTAAAGAACAATGAGATGTTACCAGCACAAGAGCTGAAACAAGGAACACTTGTGATGATGCAAGAGATTCTTGATGATGATGACCTATTCAGTCTGGAAATCTTCCCATCAAGTAAGCTGCAACTCCTTTCTCAAAGCTAATAAATTTACTAGCAAAAAAAAAAGGAAAAGAAGTAAAAGCATGCTGCAATACCACAGAAATTAATCATTATGACAATCATGGCTCAAGTTGCCTACAACATATGATATGACCGAGAGGATGTCTGTGTCAGATAAGATGTGTTCATAAGTTTAAAATGAAGACAGAAAAGTTTTGCGCTAATAACGTACATTTGTATTCAAATGTCCAGGATGCTAGTCTGTGTCAACCTTATGTTATTGATGCCCGTCATTTGAAATTAACTAATGCAACTAATGTTCAATGACAAACAATATTTCATATATGAAAATTGTGAAGTGCAAATCTCCATTGCCTGAAGTTCTGAGAACTTCATCTTCTTGTTTCAGCAGTAAAAAAAAAAAGCCCTCTTTTCGAGTAAAAAATTCTTGGTCTTTCCCATTCTTTGATACATGGCTCCACTGCTAGTGTTATCCTAGATTCCTATACACATGGAGCAGGCTTTAGGGATCATAACCTGTACAAAGTTCAAAAAGTTCTAAGATTTCTGTCTGATGCAAATGCTGTATGAATTGCCGCCAAAGCCCAGCCACGAGAAATTTGGCCAACCAAACCTCAGATGAAACTTGAACCGCAGTAGTGAGGAAGGGAAACATACCTTACAGGAAATAATATATCTCATACAACTAGCTAGAAAAGTTAAATATTTCCCAATTCCAGCAGGAGTCTATTGGAAGTGGAAGTCAATATTTGAAATAGACAATATCAATTATCAACGGAGCACAGCTTATAGCCTCTGGAGCCGAACAGAAACGTACCCCACATTTGTTTTCTCTAGATAAATAGGAAATTCACTATGGTAGAAGGGCCAATGAGCAGAAAATTCTAATTTCCCCAAAACTCAAATGTCCAAGTGTCTACCTAAACTTACATCAAACCATCTTCCATTATAAAATCCAGTACAATCTCAACTATCCATAATGAAAATAAAACCATGTTTTTTATAGTAAAAAGTAAAGTCCAATATCTAAGAATTAAAGCAATTGATTTCTAATAAGATGATTTATAAATATTAGTGATAGTGCATGTATTATTCCTAAAAAATATTTTACTAAAAAAGGTAATGTAAACAGCATCAATCAAAATATCAAGAGCTATGATGCATGTATCATATCCAGCAACATATTTTAGAAAGTACTTTTTTTTTCTTTGACCAGAAAGAACATGTCCTAACTTTGAACAGTGCAGTTAAAAGTGGTGTTTTTGTTCTATTCTTGGGATAACTCACTGCACCTTGTTTCATGAATTTCCCATTGTTGTCAATTCCTCTTTTCCGCTAGGACAATTTTTCTTCAAGAACTCCAAGAATTTAATTATTTTTCCTCTCTATCTATTTTGTCAAGTGTAATATGAATTAGCAAAGGTAATCCTAGAGTCACTCTTGCCTTAAATCAACTTTTGTTAGGAAAACCTTATATGCCATATATCTTCAGGAACTTCTCAAACAATTTCTTTTTGAACTTCTTTTTTAACTCTATCAATAATAATCTTTTAATTCTTTCCACTTTTGAATTTTTTTTTAAGGTAATGGGAAAAAAGTCTATTATTAAATCATTTCTGGCCTCAAAAGTACACTATCAACCTTAGCCACCTGTTCTGAGTGATATTAGTACCCTAAATAGAGAACAATTTAAGATATATAACATGGTCCGCCCACCAGAATTACTGAACTGTAAATACATACCTTGCTCCTGTTGAATATAATGGGATTCATGAGAAAAAAACGAGTAGTGAGATCGAGACAGTAACTTCAACTTATAGTTCGGGGGGAAATGCTAAATAATTTCACAATGTTGACCTGATATAATGACAAATAGAATTTCCTCATAGCATATATTTAGTTGACAGTATTTTAATAGACAGTTCATTATCATCATCACCATCTAAATGTAAGCCTTTTTTCCTTCAAAAGGGGTTCAGCTTATGAAGTAAACTCCGTATTGAGAAGGATATCTGAAAAGATCTGTTGAAAAAAATTTAACTAGTGGTCAACATGATCTCAACTCTCTAAGGTTTAGGTGCCAATTCCTGGACAACTATGAACAAGAGAGAAACCTGCCATAGGACTTAGTGGGCTAGTTGAGTGATAAGATAACCAAACTTATTGGTTATACAGTCACAGCTCATGCAACCAAGAAGCAAACCTCAAAATTTCACAATTATCTGCAAGAAATCACACCACAGAGCTGAACAAAAAACTCCACCACCACAGAAGTTATCACCAAGGTATAATCTGTACAGAACCAAAAAGTTTCTTTTAACCCAAGTGATTTGAATTGAAAGCATCATATGTATCAACTTACAGATAGTGTGAAATTAAAAGCTCAATTACAAATATGATCAAGAAATACTTCTAAAAATTCTTAACATGAAATGTATTGTTTTTTTTTCAGATTTCAAAAGCACTTACAATAACGGTTCAAATGATGAGAAAGGAATTGATAGTGGAGAAGGGCCCACGGGGGTTAACTCAGTTACCCCTTCATTATCGACATCCACATCATATGAAGCCCAATTATCTCTAAGCCCAGGTTCAACCTCTGTCCAGACGAACCCTAAGGTTTCACCAGGTGTAAACTTTAATGAGGCAGAGAATTCTTCTCAATTTCAAGAAGATGATGCATCAACTTTGATTTCTAATGACAGTAAAAGCAAATCTGTAGAAAGTAACAGAACTATAATCATCCAAAATGCAGCAGTATATGATAATGCATCAGCTTCGATTTCTAATGACAGTAATAGGGAATCAGTAGGAAGTATCAGAAATATAATTCAGGGAACAGGTCATGAGCACATAAACACTCCGGATGACCAGGACAGAGTAGAAATTTCAGTATGTTTAACTTGTGGATTTACTAATGAAGACCGGGGAGGAGTAGAAAATTCAGTATGTTTAGAGTGCAGGAATAGACAACCAAAACCAGAGCTCATGAAAGAATTTACCTATGCTGAACTTCATGCCGCCACGGATGGATTTTCCACACAGAATTTTCTTTCTGAAGGAGGATTTGGATCGGTTTACAAAGGGAGGCTTAAAGATGGGCAGCAGATTGCTGTGAAGCAGCATAAACATGCAAGTATGCAAGGGGAAAAAGAGTTTAGATCTGAGGTTAATGTACTTAGCAAAGCTAGACACAAGAATGTGGTAATGCTGTTGGGTTCATGCTCAGAAGGAAATCATCGGCTGCTTGTTTATGAATACATCTGCAATGGTTCATTGAACATACATTTATCAAGTAAGAGGAATCTTCTTACGTTTTATTTTTTTTATTTTTTTATTTTTTTTACTTTTCCTCCTTTCTGAAGCTCAGATAGCTTTAAAGGTGAGTGAGTGCAAACAATATTCCAATTCCTGCTTTGTTTACCAAGTCCTGTGATTTTTCATAAGTCAATTTCTATTTTTTTTCCTTTTATGAAGGTGTTGATATTACCTTGTACAGAAAACACTTGGATATACAACTATACTATCATGACACTAGTCGTAAGGTAATGCATGTGCATAGTGCCTATGATATTAGTGTTCATATGGCACGAACGCCACAATTTAGATTTTGGAGAACCTCCATCAACTTCCCCCAACGGCCAACCCGCCCACCGGCCACCAATCCACCAACAGACATGCAAGCGTGCACACACACACACACAGAGAGAAGACCACCTAAACCTTTAGAAAGAAGAAAACCACCAACATAGACAATTACCCACAAAAGAAGAAAAGGGAAAGAAAAGAAAGAGGGATTCAAGCACAACCTAGAAAATCAGGCCAATGCTTTATTAACAGGATAAGGCATCAAGAATATTATAAGTTTTTTTATCAAATAAAAAACCTCCTAGCTGGACCCGTTCCAGTCAATAGTTGTTTTAGGAACTGAATTTACCATAGCATATCAAAGATTTTACTTATATAACTCAAGTTCAAGTACTTAGATCACTTTTGAAGAGAAGTAACAGGACAAAAAAATTCATAGAAATTTGGACGAATACTTACTGAAAATAAATATATTTTATGGCATTACAGAATTAAGCCCGCTACCAGGGTAGTCATAAGAATTATTTGCCATGGAGAGGAGAAAAAAGGAACACTTCTAACACACACTATATGAATTCATGGATTTTTGTAGGTTCCTTGTACAGAATAGTTGTACTAGTTCAGGCCATTGATTAAGTGGCTGCATCATGTGATTAATATCATGTGCGAAAGATGAGCCGAATACTAGTCAGGCACCCAGGGGTAACCTCATACATTTGGCTAAACCAAATATAGTAAAGAAACCCATGAAGTGAGTAGAGAGACCATACACATTATACACACACATACCAGTTCAATGTAAAGAATATGTTATGACACTCTAACGCATAAGCACAGCACAACATATATATTGGGTTTGAGATGTTCCTTGAGCTGTGATCCACTACAAGGCTGTAACACTGATCCACTACAGAGAAAATATGTTTGACCTTGAATTTATAATATTCACTACAGAGCTACAAAGTTCTAATTCAGAGGCCTTCTGGTTACGGATCTATTCGCACCCTTTTTCTAGGGTTTGCCTGTGGTTCTTTTGATAACCAATGAGGATAGATGGAGGTGTCTAATATCTAATGTTGGATGTGACCATGTGAGACTTGTTGAATTAGAGAAAGGTCGAGAGTTCTGTGTTTAGTGCAATAACACTGCATAAGAGTCTATTGAAACCAAAGAGAGATTCTAAGAAATACAAAATCGCCAATACGAGTTTTAGAAGTCCAAAACATGAGTGAAGATGACATGAGGCCATAAAATCATGTTAAGAGGTTGAACACAAGAAAAAGAGAAATTAGAAAGTAACCAATCTTGATTGTCAGCCTCCATTTTGCATGGAACACTGGTTTTATTGTCAGCCAGTAACTTATCGAGTATAATACTTGAATAAACAAAAACAGAATTTAGATACTCACATGACATCACATTAGACCAGTCTGTCTTACAGTAATCCAGTCTGGCAAGCTTCCAGTTTTCCATCAACAATAATTTATCAGACAATTCCCCTTTCCACAGTCAACTATCTGCAATGAGGAGACAAGACGATCTTTATCACCGACCTGGGAGTGTAATGCTATAAAGTTATATCGTTTGGGGTTAAAGAATGTTGCTGCAACCTATCAATGGCTGGTAAATCAGATGTTCAGTGAGCAGATTAGGAAGAATATGAAAGTTATGGTGACAACATGCTCGTGAACACAAATAAGGCAACAACCCTTTTTTGGAGGTCTTTGGTGTCTTGAGGAAGTAAAACATGAAGTTGAACCCAACAAAGTGCACTTGTGGAGTTACAACAGGAAAATTCTTGGGTTATATAATGACCTCAAGAGGTACAGATGCCTAGGAAGCGCGCGCGCGCACACACACATACACACGGGACACGGGTATGACACATGGACAGACATAGAACACAACAATTCTTTAAAAAGTAGGATACAGAGACATCATGATACAACACTATAATTATAAAAATAATAAGAGGGAGTTGTATATACATAAACACAGTCATGTGCGTGCATCCAAAAATCCAAACATTTAATAATATAAAACATACAATGACTACATATATGCTAAAATTTTAATCTACATACTTGACTTTGCAAAAAGGCTAGCCCTTGGCTCTTCAACTTTGGAGTAGCTTAATGCATCTCACTTCTTATATCAAAACATATCCAAACAATTATACTTATATACAAAATCAAGTTTTTGACGTCATTTTTCCACTACAGTGTATGATATAAACATGATGGTAGATAAATATCTCAAACATGTAACGGAAGGAAAGAAATGCATGAGAAATATACAACATTTGCCATAGAAGTGTGCAACAAGTCTCCTCAGTTTAAAAATGTAATAGGTAACTGAGTGCATGTTTAGAAAGTGTCCAAGTGTCCAAGAAGTATCGGTGTCCAACATGTGTGAAAGCGTGTCTAGTACGGGTACGACTTTATGACAGAAGTGTTCGTGCTGCATAGATAGAGACAAACCCGGAGAAATTAGAGCAATTTTGTAGATCAACCACCAAAGTGCTTGAAACATGTGCAATGACTTATAAGGCTAGTGGCAGCCTAACCAATTAATGTTGAAGGTTGCGGAAAAGTCCCAATCATTCTTCAAGGCCATGAAGAATAAGAGAGTTTGAGTGGAATGAGAAATGATATTTGCATTTGTTCAATTGAAACAATATCTGTCTTTGCTTCTGTTGGTTTCTAGCCCTAGAAAAGAGAGGATTTATATTTGTACTTCTCTATTTCCTAAGTAGTTGTGGGCTTGATGCTCGTCTGAGAGGACATGAAGCAACTTCCTGAATATTATTTGAAGAAGCAAAACAATGTTCTTTGCACATGGAAATTTTTTAGTTTGCGATGCTAATCTCGCCATGGAAGTTGCGACCATATTTCCAGGCACATATCATTATCATTTGGAACAATCAATGTTGAAGGACATTGTTCAGAGCACAAAAATGTCTAGTCGAATGATCAAATGGGCAATGGTGATGGCTGCATAGGATATCAAATACAAGTCGTGAATAGGGCTGCTAATGGGCTCGGAAAGCTTGAGGCTCATCTGGAGATCGCTCGATAAAAGCTTGTTCAGGCTCGTTCAATAACTTAAATGAACCAAGCTTGAACAATAACTTAAGCTCGAAAAAATAAATGAACAAGCTTGAGCATAGGAAGGCTCAGCTTGGCTCGTCTTTGAGCTCAACTTTTTAGTGGCTCATAAAGGTTCAGCTTGCCTTGAATTTGAGCTTGACTTGGAAAAGACTTAATACACAAGTATTAAGCTTGATTTTTTACGTTCAAATCAATTTAACTGAGTTTCTAATTGGTGTCCAGTCTAACATTTCAATTTGATCACAAGTCCAATATAATATTTCTTTTTCTTTGAAAGAAAATACCTAACCTAAACCCTAAATAAAAGGCACGTTTTTTTTATTTTTCTTCCATCTTAGTGTTGCTTCTTTTTTCTCTTCCGCTTGACGGCAGAAACCCTAGTCTTGGCAAGAGAAAGCCATATTTATCTTCTACCAAAACTAAATCTCTCTATTTTCCCCTCTTTTTCTTTTTTCTCCTCTTTATTTTGAAAATATATTCTTTATAATTTTCTAGTATTTGTTTAGAGCAGTAAATAAGCTTGAAGAGCTCGAGCTCATTGGAAGCTCGCTCGGGCTTGTCTGATAACCTAAATGCACCAAGATTGAACAAAATTTTAAGCTCGGGTAAATAATTGAACGAACACGAACAGCCTAAAGCTCGACTCTATTAGCAGCCCCCAGTCTCTAATAATGATCAAGGTGCAATACTTGATTGATTTTATCATTAAATGTATAAGTCTGAAGGAAAGGCCATCCCCAACCTCCACCTCCAAAACATCATCTTCTGAACTCCCCGCACATCCAACATCCAATCCTGCCCCCCTACATCCTCAGTCTCATCCGCACTCCAACCTATCCTGCGACCAAATCAACTAATCCAGCAAACCATTCAACACCAACAACCACCACAACACTCACCTCTCCACCAACTCATAGCCACCGTTCGCCTTTCATTCTACCATACCCATTCTCCCACCCTCAAATCATTTCCCCTGCATTAACAAATAACTCTTACCTGCCATTGTTTCTACCAAGTATGCCGTGTTCATCCCAATGCCTTCAAAGTTGATGCTCCGAGAGTGTGTCAAACTCCACCAACAAGCCATCATCACAATCACCGAAGGGCAAGCGTCCGCTCCTGAAGTAGCAAGGGGATGGAGGCTTTGTGGTATATTGCATGGCGGTGGATCCCCCAGCGCCTTCTTCATCAGAGTTTCTTCTAGGTTCCCTGATATAACCTGTATGAAGGCGATGGTACAACAGGGAATTCACCATGCATGAACGTTCTCCTTCTTGGTCAAGCCATGGACGGTCCACCACCACGCTGCCCGCTACAGTTTTAATATGCCGGCGTGGATCACCTTAATCGGAGTGCCACTCTACTACGTTAATTTGCCCGATTTGCCAGCTGCAGTCGCTGGGTTCGCCATCGCTCAGCGGCTGCATTCGAGAACTAGGCTGCGTGAGGATTTGGGGAAGATTGTACTGATCAAATATCAGAGTATCGGAGCTATACCTGAGAGCTTTGACCTCCATATTGGTGGACTTATATATCGGATCAAAGTGGTGATTGTCGATCTTCCAAGCAGTCATACGTGTCGCTGGAGCTCGGGTGAAGAAGAAAAAAAGGGACCTGTGGACGCTTCAGTTCCTCCTCCTCCACTTTCCCTTCTATCGCCTCCTCAACTTCTCATCTGCCAACTGCATCACCGCCTCCGCCTCCGCCTCCGCCTTTGCCTCCCCTACAACCGCCTTCCACCACTCCTACTCTATCACCTCATATCCCTAAGGCTCTGCCTCCTCCCCTTTCTTCCCATATCTTCACGCCTTCAACCCCTCCGCCACCTCCCTCCTCTTCTCTGTCGCCACCAAACTCTCCTCCTTTGTGTCTCCAATTTGTCCACTGGATCTTGATGCCCTCCAGCTAGATGCCTCGAGATTCAGACTCCATCTGCTCGCACATAGGCCTCCTCTACCTCCATCATCTAACAAGCGTCACATCCCTCAATTCTGCCACAGCCGTCACAATCAGCGCCGATCTGCTGCTGCGATCGCCGTTCTCTGTAGTATTTGACCCTATGATTTTTGAATTGGGATGAGGTTCGGTGAACCCTAAGGCCACCAATTTGTTCGAATCCCTTGGGCCTCCAATTGCTAGACCGGGTCTTGGATTCTTTGTGGGCTCTAGAATTAATTCTGCAGTGGGCTCTAGAATTAATTCTGCAGTCCCTTGTGGGCCGAGCTCCAACCAGCTGAGCTCCAACCGTCTCGTTGATGGATCCAATCCTTCCCATCTTTCTCATTTGAATCTCCCGCCATCTCCCTTTCTTCTCCGTTCACCTCTGGCCTCTCACCGATCTCTCCAGCGAGAGTCAATTCTCCACCTTCTCAATCTCCAACCTCTGAATTTCTAATCCCATCACCTGCTCACTTTCTCACACAGGTCCCCTCCTCCTTTCCTAAGCCTCTCTCCCCTATTGTCGACGGCGCCAACTACTTTGGCATCGAGGACCACCCTCCTCCTCCCCATGTTCCTCGCATACGACCCACTGGCCTTCTCCACTGGAATCTTGCAGTCGGTCTCCCTGCAGTCGGACTCTACCCCCTTCGTACGCTGCAGCGAGTGTCATCCCCCAATTTGGTTATTCCCAACAGTACTATGCAACAACCCCTCCTCCTCTTGCCCCTTTAAACCCCGTCGGTCTCATATTGCGCCTCCACCGTTCATCAGGCATAGCAGACGACTTTGTTCGGGTGCATCTTCCACAGTGGAAAGGACTATACAGCTGCCCAGCGTAGATCTTTGGAGGTTACTGTAGCAAGCGTCTCTTATCCACCAATGATGAAGTCCCCCTTGGTTCTATCGCACTTCCTAGTGGACCGACTTTTTTGATATTCTCGGATGATGATATTTCTAAGATGAACACTCAAAACGGGTTTCTTCTACCCGGTAATCCCCATGTTGCTATCACTTATCTCCATGCCCTAGAGATGAGCCATTCATCACATTAATGGATAAAGGAATGTTAGAGTGGGTTTACAAAACATTATGATTATTTTGAATTGAAATATAGGAGGATTTGGGGACCTTGATAAGAGAGCTAAGGTCCGAAACTTTATTTACCTTCATGGTTTTGATGTGATAGCTCTTCAAGAGTCTAAGCTCTCCTCCCCATCTTTCATCTTCTCCGGTCTATTGGGGAGCCCGGATCAATGAATGAGCGATCCTTGATTCTATTGGTGCTTCGGGAGACCAACTAATAGGGTGAAACGGCAAACTCTTTGAGAAAACTAGTCAATTTTCTACAAGGTTCTCATTTTCGGTGAAGCTTAGAGAACGGGCTACAAACTCACAATTTGTATCACCTATTTGTATGGGCCCAATGATAGATCACTTAAGCCTTTTTTCCTACAAGATCTTCATGATACACATGCTTGGTGTTCGCCGACACCATGGGCCTTGATGGGAGATTTAATATGACTTGATTCACGGAAAAGCCCAAGGTTGTATAGCCAACTTGAATGACTCAGACTCCTTTAATGACCTCATTTGGAAACTCGCACTTATTGATTTCTGCTTGAGGGTCGTTCACTTGGTCTAATAAGCGAGACATACCCGCTTTTGCAAAGCTAGACCAATACCTTGTTTTGGAAGTATGGAATGATAACTTCCCTCTCACCACTTGTAAAACACTCCTCAATACCCTCTCCGATCGCATATCCATCTCTCTACAAACATCTTTCACCTTCCAAAGTGTACATAGATTCCACTTTGAAACATGTGGTTGGAACACCATGAACTTCCAAAAATTGTGACTAGAGCTTGACCTTCCATCTCCCATGCTAATGTCACCTCTTGCCTTGCTCTAAAGCTTAGAATGACAAGGAGAGCCCTTACGGTGTGGAGTAAAACTAAGTTTGGGAAGTTAAACGTTAAAATCTCTATCTCCTTGATATTCTCAACAAGCTTGACACCCTACTTGAATCTAAGCCACTCTCCTCCGAAGAGTCCTCTCTCGACATGTCCTCTCTTTATGAATTAGAAAAAAATACAATTTCGTGAAAAAATTATGTGGCGCCAAAGGCCCGATCTCTTTGGCTCAATCAAGTAGACCACAATTCAATTTTTTTCCACCGTGTCACAAATGCAAGGTACCGTTACAATCTCATCTATACTCTTCAACACAATGAAGAAATTCTTTCCACACACCTTGATATATCCAATGCCTTCACCGCTTACTTTTCTAACATTTTTGGAGCATCACATTATCCTCTTTTATATGCTAATTGGGATACTCTTTATCCAACTTGTGAGTGGTCTCATCGGGACATTGATGGTACTTTCAATGATGAGGAGATTAAAGTTGGAGTGTTTGGTCTTGGCGTCGAAAAAGCACCGGACTAGATGGATTCCCTATTATATTTTTTCAAAGATTTTGGGATCTTTTATAGATAGATATTCTCTTACTGTTCAACCAACTCTACATTGGTTCCGTGAATCTATGCTGCCTTAACTATGCATTCCCTTATACCAAAGAAAAGTGCTTCTATGGTGAATTAATTTCGGCCTATCAGTCTCCTCAATGCCACATTCAAGATCATCTTCAAAGTCCTTGCTAATCGGCTTCGCCCCCATATCCATCTCCTTGTGAATCAAGTACAATCAGCTTTCACTAAGAATAGATATATCCTTGATAGTGTTGCTTATGCATAAGAAATTTTTGCTGCCTCACACAATTCCAATATGGAGGCAATATTTCTTAAACTTGACTTTGAAAAGACCTTTGATTCCGTAAATTGAGATTTCATCTTTGAATTATTGGCGGCAAGAGGGTTTGGGCAACGATGAATTGGATGGATCAAAGCTTGTTTGTTTTCTGGGACATCATTCATTTTTGTTAATGGGAAGCTGGGCAATTACATCCAATGTCATTGGGTCTTAGACAAGAAGATCCTCTCTCCCCCTGCCTCTTCATTCTTGTGGCTGACACTCTCACTAAAAACCTTTTCCTTGCCAGCGGGAATGGTAACATTAAAAAGGTTGGGTCTCTCCCTTGGCCGAATGATCTTGTAAGCCTATATTATATCGATGACTCTCTTCTACTTGTATTGGGAGATGCTGAATCTCTTATTACTCTCAAGCTACTTTTATACTCATTTGAGATGATGACGGGGCTAAGAATCAATTTCCACAAATTATGTGTCTACAACTTGAGCAGGTGTGAAGAGATGGGCATGAGAGCCGCCTTCATTCTTAATTGCAATCTTGAAACATTGCCTTTTACCTATCTTGAGTTACCAATCAAAGTGACCACACTAACAAGAGAGGAATGACAACCCCTTGTGGAAAAAGTTGAAAAGAGGCTTGCCACTTGGAAGAGAAGTGCTCTCTTTAGAGGAGGAAGACTCACTCTTGTGAATTTTGTGTTGTCTTCATTGCCTCTATATTGTTTGTCCTACTACCTCCCGGAGTGGGTGATCCATAGCATTGATCGTATCCGTCATGCTTTCTTTTGGAAAGGAACAAAGAACATACATGGAAGGCTTTTCTTGATCAATTGGAAACTTATTTGCTCTCATAAAAATCAAGGAGGTGTGGGTGTTTGTAATCTCCGAGCTTTCAATCTTTCTCTTCTTTCCAAGTGGTGGTAGTGACTTTTTCATGAGACCCACAATCCATGAGTGGCTCTTATACTTCACAACTACTATAGAAGATAACAACCTTATGATTTGCACCATACTCTATCCAGACATGTCTCCCCTTTTGGAGAGTTCTCAAGGCTTCTAAGGCTTTTGTCTCCAATATTAAAATCATTATGGGGGTGGTTGTTCTACTAGATTTTGACTTGACCATTGGGTAGGCGATGCTACACTTGCTTCAATGTTTCCCGATCTTTACTCGCTTGCCATGGATCCATCCACAACGGTAAATACTCAAACTTGTCTCTTTGAGGGTAGAATGATTTGGGCTCCCCAATTTAGAAGATGGTCACATCTACATTTACACTTCTCTAATAATCTCAACAACCTCCTTTTACTTCTTCAATCGATAACTCTATCCACCTCGACTCCGGATGTTCGCCAATAGAAGCTCAAGAATAATGGTTTGTTCACCGTCAACTCCCTTTATAGAAGCCTTACCCGTTATCATAATGAGAACAATTGTTTTCGGTGATTTTGGACTACACAAGCCCCAATTAAAACCAAGATGCATATGTGGCTCTAATATCATGATCGTCTCTTAACGATAGATAATTTTACCAAAAGAGGAATCCGTATCATTTCATCATACATGTTTTATTTTATGGGGTTAATTCAGAAACTAACGCCCACATCTTTCTGCAGTGCCCTCTCACTTTGAAACTTTGGGCGTCAAAACGCAATCGTTTTGTATTATCCTCTTGGTCATCTTCTATTGCATCTCTTTGGGATGAATGAAGACTTTCCAATATTCCATGTAATGAAGTTGATCAATGAGATTGTTTCGCCATCGTCACCATTTGGGTAGTTTGGCAAGAGAGGAACCGAAGAAATTTTCATGCAAAATCTTCTTCTCCAATGGTGCATGGGAGGCGGATTTCTTCTTTGGTGGTTCTATGGTGCTCTCACTTCCCGATCCACAAATGTCAAAAGCCGCCATAGTTTGTTATTATTCCGACAATATTTTCTATGTTTGATGTATCCTTATGATCTTGCCTCTTTCTATCTCCCATACACCACCCCTCTCCTTCTCTTGTAACTATGCATCCTTATTATTTTAATAATATATGGGGCTAAGGCCCCACTTTACCCTAAAAAAAGTCAGAAGGAAAGGCTAGAGAGCGCTTAGTTTGGGAGACGGAAAGAAGTTGGAATAGTATATCTTTTACATTGGATCCTTCAAATTGAGAATGATTTTGGAGCGAGAGATTACTTGCGGGGATTAGAAGATTTTAAAGCTGAATATTTTTTATCCTTCAGTTTCTTGCATTAAGCAGTGAAGCTTTTCCTGGGAATGCAGACACTTAGGTCGGTGCTGGAATGAATAGTGACCCCCAACTGGTTGTAAACCAAGTCAATAGGAATTATGACGCAAGGGAATTGACCATGTCTTGGTACTTAAAAGAGGCTAAGGTGAAATCCGCCCACATTGATTTGCTTGAGGTTGAGCAAATTATGACCCAAGGAACTGGAGGGGATATTGGAAGAATACATTTTAAATGCAAATAATTTGTCAATATTCCTCACAAACTAGCCACTGAAGTGATTCAAATAGAGTCCATTGCCCTTTAACAAGGAGTTGGTTTATGTGTATGAGCCACACACACGTACTATATGAGGACCAATCTCGTGTTGACATATGAATAAGATATTGAGTTTGAGGGGTACAAAACTTTAAGGTCTTTGAACCTCTTATCATATTATAAGAGGGCCAATCACATGTGTCAACGCGAGAACGGTCCTCTTATAGTATGTGCGTATACATGAACCGAACCCCTTCGACCAGTGGGGAATGTGTATAGTCGAGCACTTTAAGCCCACATCAATACCATTCATGGTGACAAAGGTCATTTGACTTTGACCAATAGTTGGCTAATAGTTCTGGAACCCATACGACCTAAAAGGATAAAATTCTGCATGGGTCTTAGGTCCAATTACACATAACAATCTATGCATCTCTTTTCTTTTCCAATATAGGAGTAAAGTGTTAGCCCTTGTCTTTGTCTTCCTTGTCGTCTTTCTTCACATGAATACTTGAGACGGATTCAAACCACAACCTCGACAATGATAGTCATTAATTTAATTGAGGGATGGCCGTTAACAAAGTTGAATGGAAGAAAATGATTCATATAGCATTCTCCAAAAGTTTAAAATAAAGGTTTATTTCTTGTTGTTGTAAATAGAATTGTTCTTCTATATCACATCAAATGCCTAGTCATGCAAATATCTTTGGTCCAAATAATATCACCTACTTATTGCATCAACCATGCAATCTACTCTTTGCTACAAGTTATTTATCTCCACTTAACAAATTAGTCCAAAATACCAAAAAAAAAAATTAATTATTGCAATAGGTTTCCTGTGAGAAAAGATTCAAACTTACAAAATCATAACCAGATATCGCAGCACGCCGACACTGGTTGCTCAGAATATCAAACAGATGACAAATGATCTGAAAGTTTCTGACTATATCAAAAAACCTACCCAAGAATCCTTTTATCGCTTTCATTATATAAAATTGACTTTCACATAGCAAAATAAAACATTGAAGTTTTCAAGGTATGTTTAAATCATTTGTTTTTCACTTTCTTACATGTTAGAAAACTTAATTTTATAAAGAACTTGAGGAGGAATCAAAATCTGCTCCTTTAACCAATTTGCTAAATGGATGCAGAAAACAACCCCAACGCTTTGAGTTGGAAAAACAGGATGAACATAGCCCTTGGAGTTGCTCAAGGTTTAAATTATCTGCATCAGAAAAACATAATCCACAGAGATATGAGGCCCAACAACATCCTTATAAACCATGATTACGAACCTTTGGTACTAGATTTAAAAAACTGAACATTAAGCTTTTCAAAGCGACTCGAACAAATTTTAAACTGACTCCCATGTTTTGCTGAAATCTTCAGCTAGGGGATTTTGGGCTTGCAAAAGCGCAACAGGATGAGTCTGATCACTCATCGGATAACAAAGTTGTCGGAACATTTGGGTACTTGGCACCAGAATATGCAGAAAGAGGGAGAGCATCAACCAAGACTGACGTATACTCCTTTGGTGTAGTTCTACTAGAACTAATCACTGGTCGAACTACCACAGATAAGACTCTTGCAGAAAGAAGTCTTGTAGGATGGGTAAGTGTCATCAACACTGTTTTCTCACCATCACAGCATCATCCCCGTGATTCTTCTTCTCATGTTGATTATGTTCTTTATGAGAACAGGCAAGACCACTTCTGGGAAAAAAGAAGTATCCTGAATTGATAGATGAGAGGATTCTTGACTGTCATGATGTTCATGAACTGTTCTGGATGGTTCGTGTGGCTGAAAGATGTATTTGCAACAATCCTGACAGAAGACCATCCATGGATAAGGTAAATAAGATATTTGATTAACAAAGAGACATTTTACTAAATGATTGTCCCGAGAAGATGCATTATCAAACTCTATTCCCAGTTGAACTTATAGAAGCCCCTAAACTCTGTAACTATATTTGCAGCCACTTTCAAACTAAGAGCATCCACCAATCTGCTAATAACATCTTAGATTTTGCTTAGTCATTACAAATACTTCTTATTTCAATATAGCCACTAACATTCCACTAAACAGAAACTGTCACTCCTAATGTTAGTCTACTATTTCGAAGAAATCTATTTTTTTTGGGAAAAAACATATCTTTTGAATGTAATTTACCTGTGGACTAAGTTGTTAAAAATAGTTGTCAAAAGTTGATTGGATATCTCTCTCCCCCCGCCTCCTCTCTCCTCATGTATGTGCGTGTGACTTCCCTCAAACATGTACTCAAATCATGGGACCAAAATTAAGTCTATCTAATCTTATCAAATAAATGAGGCACACAGAAATTGAGCATATGTTCTAAATTAGTTAAACAATTTAAAATATATTTATGCTGTAACTATTTTTGTTACATCTTTCACATAGACGTGCAATAAATGTGTATTTGCGCGCGCATAAGGAAATACCATGTGATTTAAGAAAAGACTAAAGATATTAACTAAATTTAGTTAATTCAACCCCCCATGTGATTTAAAGAATTTGCAAATGATTTAAGAATCTAAATACTAATTGAATTTTCTATTTCTACTTCAATAAAGATTCTTCCATGAAATCATATTTTTTTAAATATAACTAGAAACTCCTCATCTCTTTAATGATAACAATAATTAGTCAATCGCAATGAATAAAGAATTCTTAATTAAATACTTAACTTTAATCAATAATTTTTTTTATAAAGATGATCATAAGGACTAATTATTGTAATTAAATTCTAATTTAGTAGATATTCATTAAAAAAAATCCAATCTTAAGAAAATAATTGTTTTTAGTAAAGTTAATAAAATAAGGATCCTAATTTGATATGTTTTTCAATAAATAAAACTAATTGGAACTCTAATTAAACAGGTTTCTTATTTCATTTTTTTTAAATCAACATGTGAGTAATCGAATTCTGATTTGATAAGTTTTCTAATTAATGAAAATAATTGAAACTCTAATTTGATTGGTTCGTTTTTTCTTAATTAGAAAGTTTAGGGCAATAAGGTGATGCAATGTGGTGCCAGAAAAGCCTCTCAAAATTCTCTAAATTCACCAAAATTCTAAAAAAAAAATGGTGGCCAATTTTTAAAACCATTAAATAATGAAGAGCTTCCAGAGCATAACTAAGCGTATATTATTCAAAGAAATTGGATGATCCTTTTTATTCATCTTGATCTAAATGTTTTAAAAAGTTTATAGACAAAAAAAATCATGTGTTTTGAAGGTCAATTATTCATGCATCAAGTGACTATAAAATGAATTATTTCTAACTATCAGAAAACCATTCATTTTGGTTCCAGTTAAAGTATAGATAATAGCCTTCCAAATGCGTAAAATTTTGTATATAGGTCTTTCCACATATGTTGATCAAGATTAACGGGATGGATCTTCAAATTTTATTATAAAATACGTATTTTTGTAGGTGGGCATAACTAAGTTATGCCCTAGGAGACTAAAGCCTCAGCCTTATATATCTATGTGCGCGCGCGCGTGTCGTGTATGAGCACGTGCTTTCGTGCGTTTGCATCACTTGATCACCCCAAAATTTGTCCAAAGTCCATATAATTGTTCATCTATATACCTTTAAAAAATTCTTGTATTCGCTTGATGCGCCCTAAGAAATATAATGGAGTTACAATGGCAAAACCTTTATGTATCAAAGAAAACTATTATACTACAATAACAATTCAAATTTACCCATAAAAAAATTCCAACAAATACAAATTCCAAATTTCACATTTCTAAACAATTTACATAAACTATTTATTAGATCTTTCAAATAACTGAAAGTATATGGTTGCAAATAATAAAGTTCACATAGAATCAAAATATACTCTGTCAAGAAGTTTTCCGCAAAGAATATTTCTTTCTCCTGGATCAAAGTTTGATAACTCGATTTCAGTTTAATTCAGAACTTTATTTGTTTGATCAGGTTCGTAAGTTTCAATAGGTTTTGTTTTGAATTTCGATTTTGGTTTTAGCATGTATAAGTATGTAGGCATCTATAATTCACTATATAAAAAACACAATATGAATATGTAGATTGAGTGGATGTTAAATCAAGTGAAGTGAACTTCCAATACTAACTAGTTAACTCAAAGATGACCCAAGTTACTATGAATATCATTAACTCAACTATGACTATCAGTAATTTAAAGGTAAATTGCAGATCACCCCCTCAACTAACCTCTGAATAGCATTTATTTCCCCTCGTGTGTTTTATTAGCACTTACCACCCCTGGGCTAATAATACCTTTAGAATTTTAATATATTTTTCAAAAAATGCCCTTCAGGGTTGTTATTTGCAACTCTCTCACATTCACTCACTCTCACTCTCCCCAACACAAGTCTCTCTCTCTCTCTCTCTCTCTCTCTCTCTCTCTCTCTCACATTACTCCGTTTTAAGGAATAAAGATCCAAGGACAAGTGCAGGCACAAAATGATTAAAGAGAACATATGGATAATATTTGTTGCCAATTTCAATTTGATCTCATTTTTCATTACATGTACAATCATTTAGCATAACAGAATGTAAAGCAACTCTAAAGTTACATCACTTCAGGTTGAAGATGTATTAAAATGCATAATGAATGGAGAAACTACAATCAGTGTCTACGATTGTTCTCCCGCTCACTCTGCAGATAGTAGCTTCCAAGGATCCAATGGATCCAACAGCGAACAGGAAAGAAAACTAGAGGAACACACAATTACTGATGTACCATCAACCAGCAGGTCTCAACAAATGACTCGATCAATTCCAAAATCCATGGGACATTCTTCCTCCAAATCACTGAGTGAACTTCTAAAATCTGAACGCTCAAAATCTGGGAAAGGGAAAAATTTAAAGAGAGGATCTCAAAGTCTAAAAATCATGTATAATGAGATGCTTGATTGATTATAGTCATCGAATATTTATAGTAAGCTTGTAAATTTCAATATATTTCATATACATCTGACAAGAAATCCAATTCTTCATTAACATGTGCAGAAGGGTGTATTTTGCTGAATGGGCTAGTGGAAATCCAACTAAAAAGTTGGAAATTAGTCGAAACTACTTGAGCTTCTATCATATTTTTGTATCTGGCACGAGGAAACTTTGACACTCCAAGATAGAATGAGGCCTCCATTCATCCACAACCCTCCAAAATTGGGGCCTCCATAGTTGTATTGAATCACATGTAATCTCAAAATCAAAATTAACCAATTTGAATTGAATACCATACAACAACAACAACAACAACAACAACGTCAGTCCACTGTTCACTGCCTGTCCCAAGCCAGGATAAAGGAGGAGGGTTTTGGTAGGCTTGTGACAGCCAACGTAAAACATTGTCACATGCTATGAACAAGAACCAAGAATTGAATACCATATGTTTGCTAATTATTCCACATCCAAACTAGTTGATCGTTTTCCAACTTAAGCCTTTAGAGCAGTTACACTTAAAATTTCTAGCTTTCTACCTTATAGATTGTAGTAATCACAAACTTACAGACGAATAAAATTATTAACACAAGTTTTCCTCATCCTCATAACAAGATGCTTCCAAGATGCTTACCTTTTCTTCACCTAATCCATCAAAGTCAGCCAACCACCTTCTTGAGGCTTTAAGCAACACCAAGATAGATCAAGGGCAGTGTCATTTTTTTTCAACTAAAATTGTACCTGATTTTATATTTCCTTTGCTCGTCCTGCCTCATAGTAGGACGACCACTCTCGGCAAAGTTGATAGCCAAGCCCACTTTTGCCTAAAACAGGTAAATAACGAGTTTGTACCTCAAGCTCCATTCATTACCTGATCATCGTCACCGGATTCACCACTGCGGTTATCATCACCTAACCCTTCCAAATCGTCGATATGTAAAACATGACCTTCGCAATAACTGACAACATTTTACAATTGGCTAACAAGCTAATGCCAACTCTCTGAGTTGGTGCCTAGTTCCTGCCTAGGGCATCAAAAGACAAGAAAGAAGGCCTTGCCATGAATCCTATAAAGGTCCACTGATCGTGAGATCAGAAGCCTACTTTGTCGACCAAGCAGTTCAAGATCTGTGCAAAAATAAAATCTAGGACACAACATAAAGAATCTTATGAAGCACATATCTACTAACACCAAATACAGGAACCAAACCAAACCTCCAGAAATCTAATAATAGTGGTACAATTCTAGAAACAAACAAATAAAAGATGCAACCATGTAAATCGTTCTACACTCCAACTGAACTTGAATTCAAATACCCTCTTCCTAAAAGCATTATTAACCCACCTCTTTATACTTGGCTACTCTCCTAACTGACCAAAACCATCTAATTATCGTCATGAATTGATAAACTTTGATTGTTTATATTGCCTCCTCCTCAACATTAATAAGATTAAAAAAAAAAAAAAAACCCAACTTTCAAATGCCATTTTTCTAATATTAATTGATAAATCCAGGTGCAATTTCAAGAATCAAACACAAGATAAAATAATACTCTCTATATGCAATATAAAATCTCTAAATTTCAACAAGGTAAATTTCAAGAGATGTCGGAAACAAGGTAATATAATATTAAGTAAATAAAAAGGAAAATTGTGGCAACAAATTTATTCTTTTTACCTCATTTTCAGTAAATCTGTGATTATCCAAATTGATTCTCGAGAAGTTATTCAGAAAAGCCCTAAAACACAATTCGATCGGAATCGCACTCCCATGGAAGGCAGGCACTGAACCCTCAGACCAGCCCATCGGGATTGGGCCGGCCCGGTCTCTGTGTCGTCATGCCCAAAAGTTTTCCCGGTTTAAATAGCTTTATTATGTGAGAGGAAATTGTATTATAAATAAATAATATGAAGCCCAGTGACGTGATTTTTTTTTTTTTGGAAGAACATAGGATGGAGCTTATTCAAAAAATAATTGTAAAGAAAAATATTAACTGTAAATAGAAATCACATGAATTAACTTTTAAAAAAATAATTAAATCCTTGAAATTATATACAATTGTGTCATGTAGATGAGAAGCTATAATAGACGACTTTAAACAAGGACTTTTCATTTATGAATAGTTCATGTATATAGTTTTAGTGACAAAGAAAATTATTTAAGACTCTTAAGACTCAACTCTCACGTTCCATGTTATAGAGAAAGCAAGTCATCACATTTTACATTCGGCGTTCTTTTCTTTTTGACGTAGAATGATATATCCCCTTTCAATAGAATTGTTTTAGGGGAGCCAAGGCATAACTCTCCCACCCGTCACCGGAGTTTTTTGATTTTTTTGATGCAGATAATGAATCAGATAATAAAAAAATTTTAAGCCTAGATGAAGATATAAGATGGGATGATGGTTGTTTTTTCAAATTGTGATTCATAAAAATTATACAAATTATTTATATAATTTTCAATATTTATTCATGCTATGACAGATCACACTAATTCATTTTTTCATAAAAATTTTCAAGTAAATATTTATATCTTTCAAATTTAATACGAGGATCCATAATAGTAGCAAATAAAATATAGTGGGAAATTTTATAAAATACTTATTAAATTTTTCTTCCATATAAGGAATAATATCTTTAAGTAAAAAATTATTTTGATATGTATAAAATACTTTGGTAATTTCAGTTAACTTGTAAAACACTAAACTAGTTGTGGAATAATAAATCCTAGAAAATAATCTTGTTACTCTTTCAAATCTAGAAACTCACAAATTAAATAACAAATTTTTCATTCTTCCTCGAAAATATCTTGATCTGGTAATTCCATGAAAATAAACAGATCTATTGCAGTCCTATAAAGAATAGATTTTCTCTACATATTATATATTGAGTTCCACCGAGTTCTTATATCCTGAGGTAAACTTTTAATTTATAGGCCTAAGCCGAAATAAATTTGTTTAAAATTTTGCCACTTTGGGCCACTACTTCTAATAAATAAAATAGTATTTCTTAACTTTTGAATATAATTATCTGTACATTTTAATCCTTTACACACAAGTTAATGATGTGACATACACAACGAATATGAAAAAGTTTCATTCAAACCTGGTTTAAATTTTTTTAAAAAATCTTAATTGCAACAGTATTATTGCTAGTATTATCAACTGAAATGGAAAGGAAATTTAGATTCAAGTCTAAAATCTCTAACAACTCTAAGAATAGTTTGATTAAGATTTGAAAGATTGTGAGGAAAATAAATTTTTTTAAAACAATAATTTTTTATTTAAATCCAATCAGAATCAATAAAATGTGAAGTAACAACTATGTAATGAAAACCGTTAAGAGCTTCACAGCAATCAGAAGTAAGTGCAACTCTTTGTGACATAGAGAAAAATTACAAGCAAAAATTATTTTTTGTTCTTCAACAACTCTGAATATTTCTGTTCTAATTATATCCTTACAGAACGGATCATATTCTAGATTATGAGTATTTCTAATAAAATCTGTAAATGTTTCATCTTTAGCAAAACTAAAAGTTATTCAGTCCGAATAAATTTTTTAACTAAATTAGTTTTACCCCTTTGACGATTATAATTAAAAGTGCTTAGCGTGTCACATAAAGTAAAAATTTGTGTTTGTCATGGTTGGTTCTGAGGATAATTTTCATAATGTGCGTAATTAGTGTATTGGTTCTACTATTTTGGGGAAAAGTATAAGAAACATCTGGACAAAGTTTGTATATAGCCCTCTTATTTCCATTAATAATTTTTTAAATTTTTTTTCAAACCTCAGATTTTCTCTCTGCATTGGAAGTTGATACATCAACAGAAGTAGAAAATAGATTAACAAGTTCAAAAGAAGCAATAAACTTTGTGAGTTATGTTTCTGATTGTGTGGATGAAAAAAATAGAGTATCGAATAAAGACATATGCAAATCATGTCATTCTTGACTAGTCAAATCTAAATTACTATGATACCTAAAAAACAGAAGAATTCCTAAAACCTGCTGATGAAGAGTGTGCATTCATTTTAACTAGTAAAATAATAAAATAATTTGACAACAATATAAATATCAAAATGTGAAAGAGACCCTGATAGCTTGAGCGTTGAGAACTTCAGAGAAATTGTAGAGAGTAAAAATGTAGAGATTTTTAGAGATTTTTTGTGATGAAATGAAGTAGGGAAGATGTATTTATAGAAGGGAAGAGGATGCTAAAATGTATTTTTTGCAAAATTTCAATATTAGACCCAATAAATCCGTTGAGGGGATATCTGTAAGATTTTTTTTTACAGATATCCCCATCGCTAAATTTCCCTTCATATAGCCGTTGAAGGATTTTTTTTTTTTGCAAAAAAAATTGCAAATTGGAGCGGGCTGGCCCGACTCGTCTTGGGTTTGGCCCGAGCCCGGAACAGGCCCGTGTCGTGGGCCACGATGTATCCACCCAAGTATGCTGCGTAAAAAGGGGCAGGCCCGGGCCGGGTCTAGGCTCAGATCACCCTGGCCGGGCCATGCCAACCTGGGTCGGGTCCGTGCGGGTTGGCGGGCTGGCTCGGCCTGTTTCACAGCCCTAGTCAAATGCTTTTCAATTAGATGTTGTAGTTGCAAAACATGGATTGAATACATATTTTCTTTTACACTACAGTTGGAATTGCTTGTTAACCAATTTTAATAGAAAACAAAAATTATTTTCAACGCACAGTTAAATGTATGTTGTCCAAGGAAAATAGGGTGAAATGTTTGATTTCTATTGTAGATAACTGTGGTGGAGATTTTCTGTCACGAGCAATCGATCATTCGATCCACACCACAAGATAATGCACATAAAAAAAAATAGACATGTGAAAACTCTTAATCGGGAAAATCACGAGAAGAAGAGAAGAATTCAGTATAATTCGCAGGTTAGAGGAATTACATGAATTATCTGTCAGTCTTAGTGTATAACTTAACAAAAGAAAAAAAGATCCAAAATTCTTTCTCTCGTTGAAGGAGAAAATATATTTATACTTGATTGATCTCTGTCCTTGAAAGCAGATTGTACGAGCGTGATCATGTTTACTACATAATCTGCACGTGTTGATTTGTTGTAACGACCGTGATTATTGACGCTTGATTGTTGGGATTATATGTAAGAAAATGTGGGCGTTACATGTTATAAATGTGGGAAAATATCATGCCGTATAGCTGTTGATGAAGATCAGAGATGGTCTATTGCCATGGTTGCTTTTTATGAAATTGAAGTCTTCGAAACGGATGGAGCTCTGAAATGACTTGAAGCATCAGATCTACTAGGATTGAAGTATCCTCGGGCGATGAGTGACTCTAATATGGAGCAAACTGACTTCGGAAAGATATGAAGCTCTGGGAAGATAATTTCTTGAGCATCAACAACACTATAAATGAATGTTTTGTATTTCATATATGCCATGTTATTACAAAATCAGATTAACAAAGAAAATTTTCAAAAAATTTACACCAAAATTTTTTTTATAATTGATGACAGACAAGAAAACTTCTTAATAATAAAAAAAAGAAAAAAACAGAGATAAAAAAGGGGGCAAAAGAAAATTACAAAGAAAAAAAGAAAAGGGGAAACAGAAATCAATGGAAGAAAAAAAGAAGGAAGAGGGATCAGATAGAGCTAATAGAAGGCTGAAGCCATCATCTCGGCCATCAAACCAATAGGGAATCAATCAAAACACACAATCGTCAACTCTCTAGGCCTTTCTTTCTCTCTCAGTTTCCTCCATCCAATCAAAAAATCAGAATAAATGAAAAATAAATAAATAATCATGTTTGCAACAAGATAAAAGTAACATGAATGGGCATCAGATCTCCAAGGTGATAAAAAAATTGATATCATCATTAAAAATATTAAAAATATGATATGATTCAGACCCAATTTAAGTTCTCATTTAAACTAAATTCTTACTGAGAAAGATATTGAGGCAAAACACTAAAAAAAAAAAAAAAATCATGAAAAAGAAAAACTAAACTGAGAAGAGAAGAGGGCAGATGAACAGATGTCTATTATTATATATATATATATATATATATATATATATATATATATATATATATATATATATATATATATATATATATAGAGAGAGAGAGAGAGAGAGAGAGAGGAGTCTCGGCAGCAGTAGAATTTGGCTAGGGTTTTATGTTGTGATATGTTGTTCAACAAAACTAACACAAAATGACAACGCGGCATTTTGACTCTTGGTAAAAAGATGGATGTGAGATCGCAGAGAAGCACAAGTTAAAATTTTCTGATATGGCTGTTAGTTTACTTGTAATACTCTGAAGTCTACAAAGTTTTTCTTACAATTATGAAGTTATTCAGGGGTCTTCATTCTTTTGGTGAACACTGTCAGTGTTTGTTTGTTACCTCTTCTAAATATAAAAATATATAAATCTTAAATATTATGTTACTTGGGAGACGTCCAGATTTCTTTCAAGCAAACCAACCGCCCCAAAACTATGTTCCACAAAACACAGACAAAAAGACTCCAAAGGTCTGAATTTTACGTCAAACTCATCATCAGCCAAGAAAAAATTCATAGTCTCAACATGATTGAAAAAACTAAAATCAAATCCCAATACGATCATCAAGCTGAAGTTCAAGGCCAAATAGAGTCATCCACCGCGAACTTTGCGTCCACTGGGTCCTCAACCACACCAACATGATCTTCCCTCTTCCCATTAAACCTCAGCAGCACTGGTTTCTCCCCTGCGCCAGTGCCGTTGGTCCTCGCGTGCTGCTCGGTCGAGGCGGAGCATCTGCGTGTGGTGCGGAAGCAGTCCGCAGCGAGCAAATTGGCGTCGGCGGGGCGGAGGAGCTCAGAGAAGAGAAGGACAAGAGAGGCCATGGAAATGGAAATACAAATGCAGACAGCAACACAAGCGATAGCAATAGGGAGTGAGCTTGAATTGAATTGAATTTGAAGTGGTGAACAACATTGGAGTGTAAATAAACAAGGGCAGAGGGCCGAAAGCCCGCAGCAAGCAGTCACCTCCTTTTGTTTTGGGCTCCAGATTTAGGTTGAGTTGGGCAAAGTTGACACAGTTCAAGAATTTGACAGGGAAACCGTGGTTTTGTGACCAGCAAGAAGAAGACATGACGTGTGTGCGTGGTTTGTGTGCCCGTTTCTTTGAATGATGCTTTTGCAGTTTCTCATCCGGCGTTGTTTGGTTTGCTGCAAGAGAAAGGAAAAAAAATTTAAGCAAAAAGGAGGGCGGAAAGATAAGAAAAATATAAGGGGGAAAAGAAGAAGATTATGATTTGTGCAAGTAAGTTTTTCAGTGTTTAATTTTAATGTGAAATTGTTGGGTAAAAATATATTGTATTTTTTGATACTTGATTAGTAGTGCAAAAGTAAAAGTGAAAAAGTTGAAGACAAAGTTGATAGTAAAATAATATAAAAAAATATTAATAATGAATTTTTTTGGGACTGTAATTAGACTGCAAGTGAGATTTACATGATCACAAAATTAACTGTTTTGAATTACACTTTATTACAAGTGAGATTTACATGACTACAAAATTTACTGTAGCACACTGCAAGTGAAAAAATGATAGTATAAAGAGAGGTGTAAAAGGAAAATGAAAAAAAAAGGGTTTTCCCCATTTCTTTTTTTCAGTTTCAAATAAACATTGAAAGTGAAAAATAAGCTTTCCCACTTTCTTTTTTTTCCACTTCCGCCTCAAACCAAACATACTCGCGTAAAAAAGCGATCATGACTCAAACGGCGAGATATTTCTAGTTTTCATAAAGACTGTGAGAGCAAGTAGATGTTCAAACTAAATTAATATAGCCATACACATTACACAACTGCTTGACTTGGAGCCTATGAAAACCACTAGGCGCGATTAGTAACATTTAGAGATGGATTTGTTACAATTTGTAAAAGTGGACTAGTTGCGATTCTTGTGTTCAAAATGTGTGAACTTTCTTTTTAATGCCGTGGAGATTCCTTTCTTATCTGAATTCAATCGAAGAATCGAAAATGGGAAGTGGGAAAACTCATTTTCCCATTTCTCTTGTTTGTTTTGAACTGGAAAATCGAAAATGGGAAAATCTCCTTTTTTTTTTTTTTCTCTTTTCCTTTTTACACTATCATTTTCCCACTTACAGGGTGCTATAGTTAATTTTGTAGTCATGTAAATCTTACTTGTATATTAAATATATATTTTTAAATATTAAAATATTAAATTTATTACTATTTAATATTTAATTGACGCATTTTAATTTGTAGTAGCATATTTATTTTAATAATATTGATATTATTTAAATCACCAAATAGTTAATTTTGTGGTCAACTTTTTCACTTACACTTCGACATTAATAGCCAAACACAGAAAATATAATATACTTTTTCATTTACACTTTCACACTATAACTAAACACCGAAAAAATTACTTTCACAAATCTCATTTCTCATTTACACTCACTTTTCCATCCCCATTTCTCACTTGCAGCAAACCAAACAGTAAGTGAGAACTCTGATGGAGGAAAATAGGCTTCTGATAAATGCAAGAGGATGCAGACACAAATAGAGTTTTCTCTACTAGGGAGTGCTCTCTACTAGGGAGTGAAACAGCCTTAAAAAACTCGCACTTCAAAAACAGGACGATTCAATAGAAGTAACATGTGATGTTTAAATATTTATGGTATTTCTAAAGAAAAATAATGCACAACATGAATCCATCTAGGTAGGCAAAAACCGGTTATGGTCGCGATATTGTGGAGAATATGGTGGTGCGAGTTTCACTCAGCAAAGAGACCATTGCCGGACTCGTTGACGGTAGGAGGTTGGTGTTGGCCTAAAAGGTTACACTCTCTATTTGTTTAAGTTTTGATGATAACAAAATACATGAAAACTATTTGATACTAATAAGTTATTTAGTATGAGTTTCAGGTTTGTACTAGTCATGATGGCCTTTTTAAGCATATTGTAAGGATTATGATGCTAAAAGGCAAATGGCGCAAGAGGACGTTTTTATAGGAGAGAAGGCTCTAGCTCGGTGTAACGCGGCTCAGAGACTTCCTTTCTCAGTTTTTATAATTTTTAGTTTGTTAAAGGATAGTGTATAGTGTTGAAGCTCAATATTCCTGTCACGCCCCGCTTCCCAAAATACGTAGAAACGGAGTCGCGACGAGAGTCGGCGACGTATATACGCGAGGAAAATACCCCACATATATACGCTAAGCCTAAAGTAACCTGAACAAGCTATAAATCCAAACCAAATCAATCAATAATCACTGCAATATCTCATATAAACATTCACGCATGATATCATATAAAAGCACTGGAATAGAGAGTGAATCTGATATGCATGAATCAAGAAAAATATAGAAATAAAAAATAATAGCAGGAATAAAGAAAGGAAAGAATACCAGAATCAAAAGAGAGAGCGTCCAGTTCCTCGCAAAGCGTACCGTCTTAACGAACACCTGCACAATAGAAACAAAGCGTCCAATATCTGGACGTGCGAATCCAGGGTCATCAGAAAGCGACCTAGTGAGTGTGTGTAAAGAGGAGAACTCGTGCATATAAACAATGTGCATAGAATAATAACAAGAATACCCGCAGACATAGGATAACCAAATAACATAATAAACAAGCAACTGAATAACAATAACATGAATAAGAGTGCAGATAAAAGACAAGTAAAACAACTGTAAATAAACAACTGATGTCATGATAATAGGAAACAACTAATGTCTAGATGAGTAACCTAGCAATATCACTAATCTAGTATATAAATCTGGTCATGATTATAATCATATTTCTATCATAGTATACATATACACAGTCAAGTGATTATACTCAGTCACAATACATTATAACAGTTCATTATCATTTATTATGTTAGTGAACACCAATTGCCACCTGTAATAGACGCATCCCATACTACGCCTATTACACTTCTCAATCGATATCCTAAATTAATTGAAATTAACAGAAGAGACATTGTCCATGCTTTAGGTGGGTCCCGTACATACCTGGGACCACGGCCTCAGTTTCCTGGCACTGAGCCAGGTCGTACCGCTAGGTACTTAGTAACAGTAACAGTAATCTCACTGTATGAACAGTGGAATAATAACAGTACAGATGGGATGTCAGTCATCCCCCAGAACCCTGCAGTGGAACCCTCAGTCGGCTGCGCAACCTGTATCCTGAAAATGTTCTGATACCAATTGAAAATGCTCTGATACCAATTGAAGGATCACCTAGAGGGGGGTGAATAGGTGATGGCTAATCTAATGGTCACTTAATGCCAAATAATGCGGAAGCAAAAACTATTATGACCTAAACAAACTATTACACTAAACACCACGTATAACACAAGAGTGTTGCCGAATTCCCCGTGAAGGGCTCTGGACAAACTCCTCTAGATTCCCCTAGATAAGGGTTGAGGTGCCGCGTTGGCTCTCTTGGTTAAATACAAGTGTTAGAAAATAACCCAAGCATGTATATCAATTAAGCACAATATGAATATCAAGCATGTAAGGATAAGACAAGTAATAGCATGCAAGATATGAACAAAGAGACAAAGAGAGAGAGTGAGCAATCGCAAACACAAGGGATTTGTTTCGAGGTTCGAGCACACTTGCTCTACATCCCCGCCTTCGACACACGAAGGATTTCTACTATAATCGATCCCACCGAATCACTCGGTGCCGCAACACCTACAAGCCCTCGGACTCTCTAGTCCCGTACACACCGCAAGCCCACCGGCTCGCCGAGGCCGCACCTCAAACAACAAATTCGCACCCGAACTCGAAACACCGAGTCCCCACTAGGACCCGAAACAATGCGAACACACACGTCCGCCTCCTCAAAGAACAAAGAAGAACTTTGGTGATCACAACTCTTCATCACCTAAAATCCTCTCACAACAAACTCCTATAGGTAGATATAGCAATGGATGGCTCAAGTGTTTGTGTGAGAAAACAAGGATGGAAATTGTGGAGGAAAACTCAAAGAATCACTTTTAACACTCTTGATAAAAACTCCCCTTTTGATTGGAAGTATTAGCTCTCAATTTAGTGGAGAAAACTCTTTTAAACAAGTGGGAAAAACTGGCTCAAAGTCCACTAAAAATCTTGGAGAAAAATAATGCCCAAACTCCCAAATTTATAGGGCTAGAAAAACTAGCCGTTGGGGTTCTGTCAGACCTGTCGGACGACCGCCCGGTTGTCTGGCCAACGGTCATATTTCAGACCGTTTGAGCCATCGGTCGACCGGTCGGTCGGCCGAGCCAGGATACAGAGAGCAAGTCTCTCTGTACGGTCGACCGCTCGGTCGGCCGGGGCCTCTCCAGAGAGCAGAACTCTCTGGACGGTCGACCGGATCGGTCGGCCGGCCCTCCTGCCAGAACTGGCGTGCACGTCTGTGCACGTCGGTCGACCCTGAAGGTCGGCCGACTTCAAGCTGCGGTCGACCGTCCCGGTCGGCCGGCTGAAGCCAGGAAACAAAGGTTAAGGGATTAAAAACTTGGTCTTTTAGCTAAAATAAAATCCCATAAAATCATGAAAAATCTACAAAAATAGTTTTACCAATATACTTTGATAAGCAAACATGCTTGCACAAAATCAAGGCATGTTACAAATGATTTGGACTATTTTTGTAATTTGGAAATATTGGCTCAAATGAAAACAGTATTTTCTAAAATTAGATTTTTCTAAAACTTCACCAAATACAAAAACAAGATATTTAAACAACTTTGAAGCATAGTGTGTATGGATATGATCCACTACACAAACATGGTGAAATATCTATGTTTTGACAATAAGCACTAAACATGATTTTTATAGTCTTTATCCAAACCATATTTAAAACAACTTTTCTAAAATGAAATCTTTTATGAAAAACTAAATCAAGAGTGTGTGTGTATATGATATTTGAGCAATCCACCAACTATTCTATCCTTTACATTTTATCTAAAACAAATCTTCTAAAACAAATCTAGACACAAGTCTTCATCTTCTTGAAGTCTTCACTTGAAGCCTTCTCATCTTCTTGACTTGGTCTAAACATGATCCAATGGCTCTTGGATCAAACCGTGCTAGCTTCAAAACTTGACTTTAAATCCTTTGTTGAAGCTATGCACCTACTAAGATCTTGATCATAAATCTGTCACTAATTAAACACAAGATTATTAGTAAACATAACTACATGAGTTGATCATCATCAAACTAGAGTGATGGGCTTTCGGGCCAACATATCTTAGATCCACCAAAAATACAGACGCTGTCTCCTCCATCAATTTCCCCAATCCCGGTGTAAGTTGTTCTATTACTTTATTATTGAATTTAGTGAAAACAATCAATACTCATGTTACCTATAACACTGGGACGATGCGGTGACAGTAACGATAATAGTACAGTAATAGTCAATCAGTAATCGTATACACGGTGAACAATATCAGTAACAGTGAACGGTAACAGTAACCGTGTATACGATGAACAATGGGACTGTACAGGGTGTTACGGTCAAACAATCTTATCCCAGTAACTTTCAGTAAAATTTATACAGTAACAGTCCTGCAACTCTAATCATTATACAATCTCATATTAAACTGATCAAGATCACATCCACTGATATAATGTCTATAACTAATCTGTCAACTCATAATCTCAAAAGCTATCCTCATGAACCTCAAACATCAAACCTTATTAAGATAGTCTGATACAGTAATCACAAGTCCAATAAATCAATAATCAATTCTCTCATCCTAACGATCAATTCTGATCCTACCAATAACGGAGATCAAATATAACTGCTCTCAAACTCTGATCCTCAAGTCATCAATATATTCAAATCTGAATAACTGAAATACTACATGTCCTGATACATATAATCAAATCCTTATATTTCAATCCAATCAAGATTATCACACTCTCACTCTATCAAGGTCAATCACAGGATCCCAAAGTCAAGTAACATATCAGATAAATATTTAAGATCTATCAGGTCAGGTCAATTCAATCAATACCTATTCCTCAAAACTAAATCGACCAAACTATAGCCAAGATCATAACTAAAGGGTAAAGTCCTCAATCTATAAGAAATCTAGAAACAGTCAGAACTAGAATTAGTCGACTAGGGTAGGAAGCAAGTCACTAGCATACCTGTGTGTGTGCATGATCAAGTCATTTTAACAATTTCCTAAAATACACAACATGGTACATTTACACTTGTTATCGTCAAAATATGTCGTCCGACAATATGACTGAAATTCCCTTTACATAATATATGAATCTCTAACCTCAATCAAGGATCCATCATGCTCAAGATCAATGTATATCTATATTCTAAAATTTATCACAGCTATATCGGTTACAAGGTCAAGTCCAGTCTACAGTATATCAATACTAGGCCTAAGCCAACAACGGCTATATTTCAGCGCAAATGGCTAGTTTTTTAACACGTTTTAAACATGCTTTTTCTTCTCCAAACGATTTTTAGGGCTGAATTTGGGTTTAAACTTTCCTAATTATTCATTATAACAGTTTACCTTTTAATCCCTACCTTTATTCCATAAATAGGGATGATTAGGGTTGAAGAGATCACAACAATCCTTTGCAAAAGAAATCAAGTTTAAGTCTTTCAAAAGAAGTTTTTACTCTCAGTTTTTGTGCTCAAATTTTCTCTTTTCTCTGAAGTTTTTGATTCAAAACTCTTTTCAATTTTGTTTTCTTTTTCACTTACAAAACTTGAGCTTCAATCCTACACATTATTCTCTAGGGTTTTTGTAAGGGAAAAAGTTTTTCAAAAGAGGGTTTGTGGTCTTTTGATCACCAAGATATTCTTATATTTGTGGCTCCACTACCTCTGGACTAGAGGAGTGAGATAGAAGAGTTGGGTACTCCCTTGTGGTTGTAATTCTTTGTGAAAGTTATAGTGGTTCTTAAATCCTTCTAGGTGAAAGCGGGGACGTAGAGCTGGGTGCTCGAACCTCGAAACAAATCTCAGTATTTGCGATTGGTTTATTTGTGTCATTTACTTGCTTTCTATTCATTGCTATATTGTCGATCAATACTCATACAATAAGATTGCATTGCGCACCTCAAACTCTTATCTAGAGGAATTACGAGGAAGGAGTTCAGAGCCCTGCACGGGGAATTCGGCTTCTAATCTTGTTTCGGGTGATCGTTACATCATAACATTTTAAATTTGTGCATTGATTAGCATTATCGCCTATTCACCCCCCTCTAGGTGATTTCAATTGGTATCAGAGCTTACGCTCCTGATATTTGGTTTAACTACCTAGGAGTGTGATCTTGGTTTTACTAATCTACATTTGCATTTGCACACATATAGTTTGCACTCATGGATGTTCCTCCCAAGTTTGATATCTCTATACTTAACATATGGAAGGTTCTTATGAGTTGTCATTTAAAAGTCCTAGGCTTGCATGTTTATCTTTCCATTACTAAAGAATCCTACCCTAATGATAGCAAGCATATAGAGGCCAATGCAATAGCCCTTAAGGCACTTAGAGCATCTCTTCATAAAGAATATTTACATGTGTTTTCTCACTATGATTCGGCTTTTGCAGTATGAAGCATTTTGACCTCTCCCGAGCTACCAAAGATTATCGATAAGATGAGGAGATCTAGGAGAGACGAGTCCGATGAACGTTGCCTCATGGTCCAAGGGAATGACTCCCTTGAGGTACAATCAGAAACTCAACTAGATGCTAGCTCTAGTTCCTATTGCAATGAGTGTTTAGAGGCACAAGCCATGAATGAAGAACTTGCTAAAAATTGTGAAAATTTGATTTTAAAATATAAACTTTTGAGAAAGGAAAGTCTTGGTTTAAAAGAAGAAAATAAAAATTTATCTTCTAGACTTGAGATTGTTTTGCAAGAAAGGGATGAGATTTCAAGTGAACTTGACTCACTTAAATCCCAACTTGAACTTGCCCTTAATGAAACAAAATTTTGAAAACAAAAAATGATTGTGAAAATATTTTAAAGAAAAATGAGGCTTTATCTTCAAAGTTAATTTTGTTGTAAAAGAAAATGTTTCTTTGAAAAACAAAATTGATTTGATTTCATAAGAATTGAAAGATTGTTTAAAGAAAATGTTTCTTTGAAAAATGATATAGATTCTCATGTTTGCCATGCTAGTGTAGCTTCACATCCTAGCTTACCTATTGCATGCACCTCTTTTATAATTGAAAATGATATAAATTTATTAAAGAAGAATATGGATTGTTTGGCTCCACTATGAGCCAATGTGCTTTAAATCATACATGTTTGGAATCTTTGTTTCGAAAGAAACAAGTTCCATCTTAGCATGCACACCATCCACGGCATACACATGCTTCGCACATTCATGTACACAATACTTTGTATGCTCATGTGTACATTTATATACATTGTGGATGTAAGGGCCACCTTTCTAAGTTTGTTTATGATAAGTTACATGATTCAAATTTAGCAACAAAGTTTGTTTGGGTTAGGAAAAGAACTAACCCCCATGGACCCAAAAGAGTGTGGGTACCAAAGACCACCCCTATTGTATTTGATGTAAATGTGGGCTCTCACATGATGTGATTCCGAGCTTAAAGAAGACATTTTGAATGCATCACTTTCAAGGAAAGTTTGGTGGGAGGACCATCTTATTTTGGAGACATGGAGGGTTGCCCTCATAGATTTTGGTAACAATCTCTAACTCCCATTATGTTTAAATGCTTATCTTATTGTTGATTTCGAGCACGTCATGTTTTAATGTTTATTATGCCATATGCCATGTTTATTAGTCCTATGATATACATGTTTAGTTATTTGAGACACCCATGTTTAATATGGATTTATATCTTTGTGTTTTCACATTTATTTTAACTAGTGTGTATGTCCTAGACCTAATGCATGTGCATATATGTAATGATCATATGTATGTTTATGAGTTTTTGTTTTGATGCTTCATGTTTTGATTGCATATTTGGATGTTAGTTTCATTAAAACTTAGATATATATACTTGTACAACTAGTGAGCCACAAATAGACTATTATCTGTTTATGCTTGAACGCTCATTTGTACTTATTAGATGTACTAGTATAGCATAGTTTTGATGATTCATACATTTGACTTGTATTCCCATTTTGTACATGTTTTTCATGTTTGTATTTTAACTTCATGTATATGTCTATTTTGTCTAAATTAATAGCTATACATATACATCCTTGAGCCATTTGTCTTTATGCATATACTTTTGTGGACTCGTTATGTTTAGATATGTATGTATACTTTAGTTTGTACATGACATACATATACCTTGAAGGAATTCTAGTTTTGATGTTTTTAAGGAATTTTGTATTTGAATTTGATTGCCTATTTTCATGACTTGTCTTTCACAAAACTTGTACACTCACATTCTTGATGTTTTCTCATGATTTTGTTTTCATGAGTATTATATGTGCTATATAGATTTTGAGTAACATTGGTTTAGTGATTTTCATGTTTTATGAAATATAATTTTATTTTATTCCTTACTTGAAGGATTTCGTACTAGTTTTCAAATTTTATCTTATAACTAATTCGTATTCTTCATTATGGTAGAGCTTTTCAAACATACTCTATTGTCAAACCTATTTTTGAAAACCCTACCCATTCAAGGGCGGTTGGTTGGGCGACCATGCCTTGTATGCTTATTATTGAAAATCCTTTTAAAACATGTGCATGAAATGGGTGAAAAGTAATATGAGTTATATACTTGATCTTATTATGTTTCAATTAGTATCACTATTGACATTCTTTTTGTATACTCATATATATGTTTTATTTGTGCTTACTATATCTCTATATCTTTGAACATAAATTTTGGTTATGCTAAGCTTGATTTCAAATGACTATTATATTTTAATTGATTATGTTTTAATTGGTTTCTTATACAAGCTTATGCATCATTTTATTTGGTATTTCATAAAGGGGGAGAAAATTCACATTTCACCTTTCAATTGGTTTTGTTATTCTACTCCCACACTTTATGTTAAAAATGATTAAAAAAAATGATATTGATTATTTTTGGTATCATATGCTTTTAATGAAAAATTACTTTCAATTGGTACTAATCTTTACAAATTGGTATCAAGATTATCTATAAATTTACTTAAAATTGGTATGTTTTATTGATAACAAAATTTTTGGTTGAATTGTTTAAAATGATTTATTTACTTTCAATTGGTATTTAATTGGTATTTACTTACAATTGGTATCAATTGGTATTTAAATCTATGTTTGTTTTATGTACCACATTATGTACTTTCAATTGGTATATTTTGTTTTATTGATATCATGATGGACTAATTTGATATATTTTTTTCTTACAATTGATATCAAGGAAAGTTTTGTTTTGAGTTCAACCCTTATTAATAATTTTTTTGTTTAAGACAAAAAGGGGATAATATTGTTCTCTTTGACCCCTTTGTTGATGATTGACAAAAAGGGGGAGAAGTATTTGAGTTTCTATGCATGAGTTTATTTGCATGTTTATTATTTAGTGATTATCTTTCCAATTGGTATTAAGAATTTTGTTTTATTGATTGGTATCAAGAGGTCTTGATTGGTATCAAGAGCTTAAGTTTTTTATTGAAATTTTTATTGGTATCAAGAGCTTAAGAACATGTTTATTTTAAAAAAAGGAAAAGGAATTTATTTTAAAAGTTTGGTATTAAGAGCATGTTTATTTCATGTTTGGTATCAAGAGTATATTCATTTCATTGTTTTATGCATGATGATGCATATTCATGTTTAGTATTCATTGCATATATTGTTTGTTTATTGCTATCCATGAGTTAAGGGGGAGCTTCTTTGAGGCTTAACTTTAATCCATGCATATATAACTCCATGAGTTTTATCATCATCAAAAAGGGGGAGATTGTTGGCCCAGAGGCCTTCCACTCTAGTTTTGATGATGATTAACTCATGTAGTTATGTTTACTAATAATCTTGTGATATTTAGTTTCAGATATTTAATCAAGATATTAGTAGGTGATTAGCTTCAACAAAGGTGTTTTGGAGCTTCTCACATGGTGATTCAAGAGCCCGAGCGGCAAAGTCATATCTAGCACTCGTTGGAGTCAAGTTCGGTGGATCATGTTTGGATCGAGTCGGCTTAAAGACGGAGTTCGTCAAGTAGACTTCGGTACATAGTTTAGTTTATATTTTTAGATCCATTTGTAAAGACTAGATAATGTGATATGCTCAAGTTCACAACACACACACTTGTTTCTGGTTTCATGTTTATTGGTTTTCGATTTTTGGTATAACTGATCTTGGTTTTCATGAATAGATAGTATCAATACAATTTTACATGGTTTAATATGTATTAGATTTGTTCTATATACATGTATGCTTCATATCTTAGACAAACTTATTTTGATATGCCTATCATGTGTTTGGAGTTTTGTGTTTTAACAAAACATATTTTCAGATTTAATATCAAAAATATTGATATATATCTTTATATGTATATTGGAGTATATCCATATACTACATGCCTAAAAGTTGTTTAAATATCATGTTTTTGTGTTTGGATGAGTTTTGGACAAAACGAATTTTCAATTCAAAAATCCAAGTTTTAGAAAATACAGTTTTTGGTTTTCGGCAAAATTTTCATAACACAAAAAGAGTTTAAAATGTTTGTAACTTGGTTTGATTTTTACTCAAACAAGTTTGTATATCAATGTATTATACTAAACTTATATTTGTGGATTTTTATAGAATTTATGGGATTTATTTAAGAATTAAAAATCAAGTTTTCTAATCTCTAATTAAGCCCTGCCAGGCTCTAGCGGTCGACCGGACCCAGAGTCGGTCGACTAGACCGGTCGACCGACGTGCACAAGAGTGTGCATGTTGACCTGCCACTTGGGCCGGTCGACCGCGCGGTCGACCGACTGCAAGTACCCCACTCTCGGGTAGGGGCGGTCGACCGGACGGTCGACCGTGAGGCTTGGCACGGTCGACCGAGCGGTCGACCAGCGAGAGAGCAATTGCTCTCTGGATTGGCACGGTCGACCGGGCGGTCGACCGGAAGGCTCAACGGTCAAAAATTTGACCGTTAGCCGGTCGACCGGCTGGTCGACCGGAAGGCCATTTCTGGCCTAGTCAACAGCCAACAGGTAAATCTCTTTTGGGGGTTATAAATACCCCATTTGAGAGGTTTTGGATAAGATTTTGAAGAGCAAAAATTCTCCTATTCTCTAGTATTTTTACAAGTTTTAAAAAGAATTTTAGAGCTTCAAAGATTTGATCTTCAATTGTTTTTAAAGTGTTTTTATTTCAAAGAAAATAGTCTTTTGGGAATTGATTTTTGATTTAAAAATTCTATATTTATTTGGAGATTTCCCAATTGATTTTCTTTGTTCAAAACACTTTGTTTTTCCACACTAGAGCTATATCATTCTATCCTCTCTATCGGATCTTTGTTTTTGTGAAAAAGAATTGGGTTGTGGTCTTTTGATCATTAAGTTGTAAACCCTCATATTTTGTGTTATCCCTCTTGTGTAGAGGTTGATTTGTAGAGTGGTGGCTTTGTGCCCTATCCCTCTAGTGAGAGGTTGATTGGTTGTATTGGCTTTGTGCCTATCCCTCATTTGTGAGTTGATTTGTGTGGCTTTGTGCCTAGCCTCTAAGTGTAGAGGTGGTGTTTGTATTGAGAGAAGAGTTGTATACTCCCGGTTGTATTTGCCCCAAATATTCATTAGAGGTTCCCTGTGTGGGAGTCCTGTGTGGACAAGTGGATTGGAAATCCTTCTGTGTGAAGGCGGGGACGTAGAGCTGTGTGCTCGAACCTCGAAACATATTCGTGCGTTTGCGTTTAATCGATTTACTCTTACTCTCTCTCTTTACTATTGTGCCTTGCATCATTCATATTGTCATACATTCATTATACGCTTGGCTTGTTTATGTGTGCCTCACTTGTGCTTAACCACGAGAGCTTCATATAGCGCCTCAACTCTTATTTAGAGGAATCAAGAGGAGTTAGTCCAGAGTCCTTCACCGGGAATTCGGCTACACTCGTTCGTTGCATTAAGTGTAGTTACAATTTAGTTTTAATTTTCACATTTAGTTCATTAGATTAGCAATACACCTATTCACCCCCTCTAGGTGTACTTTCAGTTGGTTGTCCACTTTCAGATGGAACCATAGGGGGACGTAGGTGACGAAGATGGTGCTAACTCTTCTTCAGGCTCCTTCACATTTCTTGCGCTCGGGGGTTCTCTAATGCGGAGCGAGAAGTAAACGACACTGGTTAGATCTCGTTCTAACGCCAACGAACCCTGAAAGGATCTTTCAGGTAGGAAATGTACTCGAATTCATGAGCACAACATTTAAATCTACAAGCAATTTACTTGAATCCATGAGCAAAGAATAGCAACCGGAATCCACAAGCAATGGATAGAAAACTCAATTTATTAATCAAAAGTTGGATATAAAATAAAGAATATAAGGGCTTTTTTATAGGCGTTCAAAAGAGTCCTAATTTATTTATGAAATCTAAATTCAAAATAAAGAAAGCTAAATCAACCGAAGTCCAATTTGAACCCAAAAATAAAATTCTTAAATAAACTTAGAATTGAGCTGAAACACGCGAGGCAGTTTGCATTGGGTCTTTTCTGTAATGCCGATCCATCAGGCGTTCGACCAGTTGAGAGACTCAATTCTCTTTCTTTTCCTATCTTCTAGATGGTCGATCAGTCGATCGGGTGACTGGGATCCTTTGCTGCCTTGATTTCAGTCGGTAGACTGGGCGATCGACCGACATCTTCAATTGAATATTTCGGTCGACCAGACAGTCGACCGACACTCTTGTCTAGTCCGTTATTGAGCCTTGCTTTATTGTTCTGCCTTCCTACATCTGTCCCTATTTTAAAAGAATTCGTTCTCGAATTCCAATCAGTAGAACCATGAGTGATGTCATCTTTAGTAAACTCAATTAAAGAAAAAGTCTGATCCCAAAATCTTGATTCGCTTCGATCGCATACTGATATGAGTTTAGACACCCTTTCCTCTTGTGATTTTGGAGTAACAGGAATTGGCTTCATATCAATTCTCTTGCCCTTCCAAGTAAATATATAAATATTCTCTTTATCTTTGTGGGTCGCGTTAACATCATGTTGCCATGGCTTTTCCAAAAGAATATGACACTTGTACATATCGACAACATCACAAGCAACAAAATCTTGATCAAATTAGCCAATGAAAATAGGAACATGACATAAGTCCATTACTTTGATACTGGAGCCTTTCTTGATCCACCCAATATCGTAGAGATGATGATGTGACTTCATCTCTAACTTCAAATAATCTACAAGTGCTAACTTAGCTAATTAGTTAGGTTGGTTAGGTCAAATCTAACTAATTTGGCATTATAAGCCTCTCTCTCTCTCTCTCTCTCTCTCTCTCTCTCTCTCTCTCACACACACACACACACACACACACACACGGTCCGCCTTCGGTTCGTTAAGATCTCCGCTCACACACAAGTCATCGGTTCGAACCCTGCCGCTGAGATATTTTGTTATATTTAATTCCGATTAACGTGGCCGCTAGTCAGGTCCTCGGTTTGCTCCCCAGTGATCACCAGTTCGAATCTCATTGAGCAGTAATTTTCTAGCAGAAAAAAACCAATTTCACCTGGCAGTGGAAAAATAATTAAGGAAAATTACCTGATGTAGTTTGAAATCAGTTCATGTTTACATTTCGTGTCTCCCTTTCTAATTGGAATTCCCATTTGTAATCCAGAATACTTAAACTTTCAGTAAATTCTAATCACAAACCACACAGTTTGTTCTCATTTTCTCCCCCTCTCCGTTATGCAGTGGCGGACCCAGGTGGGGGCGAGTGTATGCGGTCGCCCCCACTGGAGTTAGGTTAACTAAGCAAAAAATTCAACTTGGATCATTTCTCCTGATCTCCACAAAAAAAAAAAAAGCCCTCTAGTTTCTCCTAATGACAGATTCTCAGTCTCTCGATTTGCTCATGAAGCTAGCATTACTCTTACCCGTTGCAACTGCAACCGTCGAATGAGCGTTTTCTGCAATGAAGTTTATCAAGAATTCACTGCGTAATAGAATGAGTGATGAGTTAATGAATGATTGCTTGGTGACATATATTGAAAAAGACATATTTGACAGCATTGACAATGAATCAATCATTCAACGATTTCAGAATATGGCTCCTCAAAGGGGAGCATTGTAATTTAGAGTGAGATATATTGTCTTGAACGGGAGCCCCTCTATTTTTTTTGTAATATCAAAACTTGGAATATGTTGTTTGATTTTTATAAATTTTCAATTTTAGTTTAAAATTTTTTCGCCCCCACTTAGTGAAAATTCTGCGTACGCCACTGCCGTTATGGGTCTGATTATCTTCAACAACGCAAGTTGGGGAAGCCAAATAAGCGTTGCTTAATTGGTACAATATTTTCTTCTCTTATGCATGAGAGGTTATGACTCATGAGTTCGAATTTTCTCGTCTCCCAAGGGTGCAAAATGAGGCTTTTGAATTATAGATGTAGAAGCTCGTTATTGCAAGCTTAGTGGAAGGAAGTTATTACCAGTTGGGGGAAACTTTTTCTAATCTATGTGCACGGTAGAAGAACCAATTAAGGTTAGTGTGATAAGTATTTCATTATTGTGTTCTTTCATCATTAACAAGAGCTTTCTTCCGCAGAAATGGGTTTTTTTTTTTATCTGGCTGGTTCTTTCCCCCCCCCCCCACCCCTCCCCCCCCCCTCCTCTTTTTGTGGTCATTCTCCTCACTTAGAGGCATTTATCCACAAGTCACTTTGCCAATGGATGAGTTTTCTATGAATGATTGAGATCCGTAAATGATTATAGTCAGGAGGTAGATGAGTTTCTCATGAACGATTGAGATCCGTGAATGGTTGTAGTCGAGAGTGTAGATGAGTTTTTCATGAACGGCCGAGATCCGTGAATGGTTGTAGCTGGGGGAGTGTAAAGATCCATAAATGGTTGTAGCCAACGGATGAGTTTCCTCGAATGGGTGAGATTCATGAATGATTATAACTAGCGAATATGTTTGCTAAGTTGGAGAAATCGACCATGCCTTCGGAGTACTTTTGAGAAATCGACCATACCTCCGGAGTACTTTAGAAGAATATGATTGTGAAGAATTTGAGTATGTCTTGATGGACTTTTGAAAGACTTCTAAAGGAATCAAATCACATCATAATTGTCACAATCAATTTTATTCATGATACAGTCACGAGTTCTTTTGCATAAGAAAAGGGAGAGGGATTGTTGGAGACTCGGAATTAACCAAGTGAGTTTTTAGAAAAAAATTTGAGCTGAATTTTAGGCAGGACCCGCTGCCCGAAATGCGCGGGAGATGATTGGAATGCGTTCTCCTTCCATTGTAATCGAACGTGGTATAACCATGCTCAATTTCGTTTCCGAATGAATGAGATATTTAACTCAGAATTTGACCTAATTCAATAGTTAAAAAGGACTAAAAAAGTGAATATACTTTAGTCCCACATTAGATATGGTGTGAAAAGTTGAGAGATTTAAATATGAAAAGTTGAAAATAAAAGGTGAACCCTTTGGGTACTTGAAGTTTTTCGCACGCATTTGGGGGGAAACCAGCCCACGCGTGCGCGCCACCCGCCTTTCCCGGCCCGGCGCCGCCGCGAGAGCGGATATCTGGTTCTTTTTGGTTCCAGGTGATCAGTTCTGACAAGAATAGCTACAAAAATCACACAAACTATGAAGGTCCGTCCAACAACCTGTTAGCACTGTAGTGGGGGACATAATTGTCTTAAAGAGATTCTCTTTATGCGTACCTCACTCCATATGCTGTATAATTGAACTAACGCTCTTTTTACAAGTGTTATGCTGGAATATTTATTTTCATAAATATTACTGTTAATATATTGAATATATATTGAGACTGGCTAATACTAGTTTAATTGGGGTTTAACTAAGGAAGGAAATTGAAAAGTAGTTCTGTAATTAAGGAACGTTCTATCGAATAAAAAAATCTCTCACTTGATATTCGCCGACCGGCCAATTAGAACGGTGATCTTGATTAGTTATCAATACCACCAATCTTAAAACAATTACGTATTGAAGTTGCTAACTTCTACTTTACTTGAAATGCAGAAAATGACTGAACTAATCAAGAGAGTATCAGTGAGACACTAAGTGTGTCGAACCAGACTGTGATGTCTGCTCCCCTTCTTATCCCGAAGGCGGAGAATATGAATCAAATGGATTCAGTAAGTGTGTGCTAACTTTGGTATAAACTTCTAAAATCATAGTACCATACACTCTTCAGCAGAATGAGATTGTTGAAAAAAGAAATAGAACTTTAACGAGATGATCAATTTCATGCTCGTAAGTTTTGGAATCACTACAGAACTTGTGGGAGGGAGCCCTATTAAACGTAAATCAGGTTACACCACAAGAAACTTGATCTTAGTCCATTTGAGTTGTGGCATGACCCCCTTCCCATCGTTACCTCAAAATGTGGGGTTGCCTTGCTAAGGTATTTCTAAAAAGACTAAGTTTGGATAAAAAATAATGGACTGCATTTTCATAGGATATGTCTTGAAGAGCAGCGCCTATAGTTTTCTAATACACAAATAAGAAATACTAGATATTCATGTAAAATATGATTATTGAATCAAGAGATGTTGCGTTCTTTAAAGATATCTTTCCATATAAATGGAAAGAAATAAGACTTCTGGGAAAACAACACATGAAACAACGTTCAGGGACTAAGGACCCAGTGAACCAATAGTTATTACAGAAGTTGAACTAAGAAGGAGTAAGAGATCAAAAATCTCTAAATCTTTTGATCTAAACTTCGTAGTATATGCAATTGAAAGTGAGCCTCAAACATTTAAGGAGGCTTCGCGTACCCTAAAGCACAAATATGAAAAAAAACTGAAACATGCTCCTAAATAGTAGCATGAGAAGTTGGATAGTGTCATGATCAAGGATGGATTCACTATCTATGAATGCGACAAGTGTGCTTATACTAAAATACTTGAAAATGTATATATATCATTGTATGCCTCTGTGTAAATTACATGTCAATACTCGAGAGTAATATTGAAGTTATTAAGTCCACTAAAAGGATATTATCCAACAACTTTGATATGAAGGATCTGGGTGTTGCTGATGTAATTTTAGAAATTAAAATTACAAAAACACTAGATGAAATCGGTCTTTCTCAGTCATATTATGTAGAAAAGATGATAGAAGAATTCAAGGAACATGGGATCAAAAAGAATACAAATCATTTTCTCTCATACATCCACCTTCACAAGAATAAAAGCGACATTTGGAGTATTCTCATATCACTAAAAGTCTAATGAATTAGACTAGGCTCGATATAGTTTACGTCGTAAGTAAATTGAGCAGATACACTAGTAATTCTAGTGATCATCATTGGACTGTCCTACTATGAGTATTAGGCTACATATCAATACCAAAGAATATGCCTTGAGATGAAAAGTATCCACCTGTACTTGAAGGGTACAACAATGCAAATCGGATTGTAAATTTTGAGAATCAAAATTAACCTTCGGATACATCTTCACTCTCGAGGGCGTGACGTTATCTTGAAAATCCTCCAAACAAACTTGCATAGCCCATTTCACAATGAAATCAAATTTATAGCCTTGAATAAGGTTGGAGAATAAGAAGGATGGCTTCGATAATTTTTAGAGTATATACCACTGTGATCTAAACCAATGTCCACCATATGCATTCACTGCGATAATCAAGCAACGATATTTAGGGCACAAAACTTTGTACATAATGATAAGTCTAAACACATCCATCATTCAAATAATACCGTTAGGCAATTGCTCTCAAATGGAGTTATCTCAATTGACTTTGTGGCTTCAAAAGATACTTAACATATCCGTTCACTAAAGGTTTGAGTGCAGAGCGTATAAGCTGCGCATCGAGGGAAATGAGACTAAAAGCCTAACTATAATGAATCAGCTTAATGAAAATCTCACTTAGCGACTGGAGATCCTACAAGTTCAAGAGGAAAACAGGTTATGATTGACTCTACGAGTAAGAACTTAGGAGCTTGACTCCAACTCATTCCTATGGTGTACCCAACTACTTTCTACAAAAGGGCTTAGGATGAGCTTAGCGCTTTTAATGATGCCTATATCTTGTTATCAAAACAAGTGGGAATAGAGTAGACTACTCTTAATAGGACGATCACTTATGAGTGTAGAGCTGGACTAGCTCTTTTGAAGTCTCTATGGAGGCTCTGATTCCCTAAACACTCTATAAAATCAAGAATATCCAAGGCCAAAATGGACATAATCGAGAAGCAAGGTTGATTTTGAAAAGTTAGTTGTTAGGCCTGTTGACTTGGCTTACATAAACAACCAACAGAAGACCTAGTTCACTGATTGGTCGGTAAGTCTGATAAGACTTTCGCTATGAAAGGTTCAAGACTTAATTCACCTATCCTGATGCAGTTTCTTTCCTAAAGTGCCTTTCACTATAGACTCATAGTATGTATATTTTGTTAATTTCTATTCATTGTGAGGGATTGTTGGAAACTTGAAATTAACCAAGTGAGTTTTTGGGAAAATTTGAGATGACTTTTAGGCGGGACCCACTACTCGAAATGCATGGAGAAGGTTGGAATATTTTCTCCTTCCATTGGAGTCGAACGTGGTATATTCACATGCTCAATTTTATTTCCGAATGAATGAGATATTCAATTTGAAATTTGGCCTAATTCAATAGCTAAAGAAGTGAATATACTTTAGTCCCACATTGTATATGGTGTAGAAAGTTTAGAGATTTAAATATGAAAAGTTGGGGATAAAAGGTGAGCTCTTTGGATACTTGGAGGTTTCACGCGCATTTGGGGGAAAACCATGCCCACACATGCGCACGCGTACCGCCGCCACCGCCCGCCTCGGCTTGGCGCGGGAGCAGGCGCACGTATGGACAGTTTTATGTCCGTTTCTTTCTGGTCAAGGTGATCGGGTGCGGGTCTCGCAAATACGAGCAAGAGAACCTGGATCTAAAACGCGGGTCATTGGATGACAATTGCCAAAATTGCATAGACTGCCTAGTTCCCAACGCTATAAAAAGCAATCTTTCTGAGATTCTCAAACATAGATATCGATCAATTCTTTCCTTTCCTAAAAAACAGCAGTGACAAAATTGTTGGTTGTTAGGACAAAAATTCCTTCTCTCTTTTCCTTTCTCTTACAGTGAAAAGTCCTTCATCATAAGACAAATATTCTCCCTGAAATTTGTCTTCTTCAAAATTCTTTGTCTACATCTAATTAGTGAAGGTACTGATTAACTAAGATTCGACTATACGGCGATTTGGTAGTGTTATCCAAATACCGTGAAGGAGTGTTGTATTTTGAGAGACCAGCGTTCGCAACCCGTTAGCACATAACGGGGGGCGTAATTGCCTTAAGGTGATTCACTATATGCGTACCTCATTCCATATATTGTATAATTGAACTAATATTCTTTTTACAGGGGTTATGCTTTAATATTTATTTTCATAAATATTATTGTTAATATATTGAATATAATATTGAGATTGATTAATACCAGTCTAATTGGTGTTTAACTAAGAAAAAAATTGAAAAGGGCTTTTGTAATTAAGAAACGTTCTATCGAATGGAAAATTCCCCGCCTGATATTCACTGACCTGGCCAATTAGAATGGTGATCTTGATTAGTTATCAGAACTAACAGAGATTACTTGAGAAGATGAAGAAATTCCTCTTCTCTTTAAAGAGACATCTCCACTTGTCCCCCGCTAGCGGCCGTGTGGCCTCCATGAGCTGCAGAGCATCACTCCTCACTTGGAGGTCACCAGTTCAAGGCGCGCACTACAGACATATTTAGATTAATATAGGTCCGACCATCGTGGCTCTGACTATGTAGTGAATCCCAGTGTGCAGTGGTTAGCTGGGGGAAAACATCTCCACCAAAAGCTCTTTTCTAATACTAGATGAGATGATTGTTTGGGCCTTTCACTTTTAGGAAATCTCAAAAAACCTTTTTTTAGTAAGAAACTAAGGCCTGTTTGTTTCACCGCAAATCGTAAATCGTAAAACTTCTTTTCCATTTTCAGCTGTTTGTTTCGCTGAAAAATAAGTTGCAAAATGCAACTCTCATTTTCTCATTTGCAGTTGCTACAGTTAAATTTGTGGTCAATTAAATCTCACTTTTACACCGACAGTTCCCACTTGCAGTTGCTACAGTTAATTTTGTGGTCATGTAAATCCCACTTGTAGTTCAAAACAGTTATTTGATAATCAATATATAATTTAATATTATTAAATATTTAATATTTATAATAGTGTTCAATTTCTTATTTAATTATTTTATATTTTAATATTTAGTTTTTTTATTTTTAATATTGTTTTAACATTTAATATTTTACTATTTTAATTTAATATTTTTATTTAATATTGTTATTTAATACTTTATTATTTTATTAATATTTATACCAATTTTTTATTATTTTATTTAGAGTTAATATTTTATTAATATAACAATATTATACTTTAATATAAATTACTATATATTTAATTATTTATTTTTTAATATAAATAATTACTTTATTAATATTATAATATATTTTATTATTATATTAATATTTATTATGTTAATATTGTAATAATAATTCATTATAATACATTATATATTTTAATTATATTTTTTGTTAATTTATATTTTTATAATATTGCAATAATATTATAATAAAATTTAAAATTATAATAATTTTCAGTATTTTTTAATATTATAATATTATAACTATATTTTATTATTTTTCTTAAGATTTTTTAATATTTATGTTTTATTAGTATTCTTAAAATTTTATTAATGTTCTTTATATTTTCTTAAAATTTTATATTATTTATTTAGTTAATATTTTAATAATATTTTACGAATTATACTAATATTTTATTAATATTATTGTTATAAATAAAATATTAAGATTATTAATATTTTTTCTCAAATTTATTAATACATTTTAATTTGTAATAGTAGATTTAATTTAATAGTATTTATAATATTTAAAGCACTGCTATAGTTAATTTTGTGGTTAACTTTTCCACTTACACTTTTACATTATCAACCAAACACCGTAAAACATAATATACTTTCCCATTTATATTTTCACTTTACCAACCAAACACCGTAAAATACAATATACTTTCTCATTTACACTTCACTTTATCGACCAAACACCGTAAAACACAATATATTTTCTCTGCTACAGTTCACTTTTCTCATTCTCATTTTACGACTTATGACTTGCGACGTTTTGTGGCGAAACAAACAGGCCCTAAGTGTACGCGTATCTCCAACCATCAAATCGCGTCCCTCGTAATCCTCTCTCCCCTAACTCATCTCTAACTTGGTTTTCTAATTAGTGCAAACTAATCACAAGATGTGCGTAGTTTGGGTTGTTAATGTTTTTACTGTATACGTCTCTTAGTAAGAGCTTATTTCCCAAGAAGAGCGTATTTGCTTTGTATCAAGTTTTTCACAGTGGAACATTATGGGAAATAACATTGAGGGTTGGTGCCTCAAATCCAACATCACCTTTGTCAAAATGGGGCCCAAATCAACTCGTTTTCCAATACAAGTGTTGCGGTCGAAGTCTTATTAGATTTCATATTTGTCGGGTAGATATATGCATGAAAAAAGAAAAATAAAAGTACTAGAAATTCTACTATAATTTTAGCACACTAGAAAATCATAAATAGGAATCAATTCTTTTTCTTGCTTTGAGTTTCTCTTTACTCTTTCTTTTATATCTTTACTCTTTTAAGAGATTCTTTAGGGTTTGAGAGAGTTTTATGTTGAGAGTACATGGAATTAGAGTTTTATTTTGAGATATTCCTCCACATTTTGTACTTCTCTAAATATATGTGTTCTTATTCTTGTTTTTTACTTTCTTCATATATATTTGCTTACGTTTAAATGATTGTTGTGTTTTCTTAAATTTTTCATAGATAGCAATCATTACAAAGTGGTATGTGTCACACCTTGCTTCCCAAAATACAATAGAACGAGGATGCGACGAGAGTCAGCGATGCGTATACCTAAGAAGATACCCCAAGCCTCAAGACATAGAATTAAACACAATATTCACAATAAAACCAGCTTTATTCACAAGTATATAAATGTTACAGAGTCATGACTTATTACATTAACAGAAAACAAGATCAAGAAAATAAAGGTTCTCACTGGCCAGAAAAGGAAGGAGATTCAATTACCCAAGCTCCACGGCATGTTCAACGTAATCCTGTCTCTGAACCTAGATCTGAGTATGTAAACTCAGGGTCGTCAATAATCAATCAAGTGAGTGGTAAAATGAAGGAATAATAATACAATATAATCATAATTACCCTTAATGTATTAAAATTATTATATCAGTGCTAAAACATATAATACAAGATAAGGAGGCAGTTAAAACAGCTTGCGAGAATTCATGTGAGCTATCGGTATATCACCGTGTTATAGTATACAGTGTCGAGGGTTATCATTCTATCTCTAGAATTAAAGAGAGTCATATGACATAAGTAAACTAACATGCTTTATTTTAAGACTATATAATAATAATAATCATTATCGCCTGATATTTTAAATCATTTTCTTCTAGTGTTCCATACAACTGACAATTCATATTGGAGCCCACATCCTAGTAGAACTCATTCGAACGTGGCATACGGGGACCATTATCCTAACGAGAGATGACCAAATAACACACGCTCCTGATTTCATCATTATTGGTATTAAATGTGATGTTATTTGAAAGTGGGTTGTGAACGCCCCGGTCCGGAGGGTACGGGAACGTCACTGCAACGTACATACGCAGGTCGGAAATACCCTCGCGTATATACGCTAAGCATTAGTACAAGCGAGAATCAGAGTACGACAAGCGTAGCGTCCATTCATATGCCAACACAAGAAGTACAAAGTACAAGGTTATCACAGGATGTGACATACTATTACATATCACATGCATCATATATCACAGCCAAGCACAAAAGTACGATTTACAATATAATTACAATATGCTCACGAGTTGATGGGGGATTCCGCGAGCTCAAAATGAAGATCAGGTACAACAGAAACCGAGACTAGTCAACTTGCTCGGCAAGGAAAGCTTGATCTTCCACAGAAGGCTCCACCTCGATCCAAGGTTCGGAACCTGAACATACAAATTCAAGGGAGTCAGGACCTCCCAAACAAGTTGTCAGGTTGCAGCCAAGTGGCATAAGAATAAGAATACGAAAGCTGGTACAATATCATGAATAATCATCCAGCGAGTAACAGAAGTACAACATGTTAAAAAGAAAGGGCAATGTATACGCTTAAGTTATGGCTTCATGAGACTAGTACCTCGAGGGAATAATCCAAACAAGGAAACCCTCATCTATATACCTTTATCTCATGTCACCGTAATCCAAGCGCATACGACACCCAAATTAGCGTCTTAATATTATATTATTATTATACTCATCTTACCCTGATATCTAGCTATGTGAACTAGCGTCCCAGCACACATAGATCCATATCCGAGTAAAGCAAGGTTGTTATTGGGAACCAGCGGGGTATCAACGAACTATGTTTACAGTGGGTCCCGTGCATACCCGGGACCACGGCCCAGGATGTTCCGTTGCTTGGTGGACGGAACCTGCCGCAAGGCTAACAGGAGGGACTTATTGTATGCCCTTTATCATGATGGTATCAGGAATGAGGGAGCCAGCACTCCCCTCGGTCGCCTGGAGGCCCACAGGTCAGACCGGAAATTCAGTTGCACAACATACCTAATATCACTGTAAACACGAACACATATTGATAGCCGCATGTTTCCCCCCGACCCAATGTAAGTTGTCTCATTTTATGGTATATTAAATAATTATCAGATTTCGGGAATGAGCAGGAACATGTCAGGAATACAGGTATATCAGGAGTACTGGTTCGTACTATCATGAAATCAAGTTTGTAAATCATGAAGTCCGGTTATCATTCCCGTTATAATGATAATTATAGGAGTCAGGTGTATCATGCCTTGTGTCAAGTGATAGCATGACCGGAGGATGATAATTGCAGGTAACAAGTCATGCCAAGAGGTAGCATGTCAGGTGTTAGATGATAACACTACAGTTGCCAGGTGATATACATGTGTTAAATAGTAGTATGTAATGACAAGTAGTATAAACAGGTGACAGGCATTGCAAATAGCAACATAAACTATATGACCCAAAGATAATGTTCAAAACTAAAGAAGTAATTAATCATAGTAAATAGTCAAGATTAGTCGACTGGAGAGAATAAGTAGTCGACTTGGGAAGGGATTAGTCGACTATAGGTAGAGGGCAAGTCGACTAGGAAAGCTGCGTTTGGGAGAGCTGCGTTTTGGGAGAGCTGCGTTTTGGGAGAGCTGCGTTTTTCAGGAAAGTGTTAGTCGACTAGGAAATAAGATTAGTCGACTAGGAAGGCTGCATCTCAGAAAAACCGCGTTTCAAGGGAGCTGCGTTAGTCGACTAGGAACAGTAGGTAGTCGACTAGGGAAATCTGCGTTTCAAGGAAGCTGCGTTTTCAGAAGGGAAGTTAGTCGACTAGGGGAAAACACCAAGTCGACTAATAAAGTGTGCGTCTCAAAGAGCTGCGTTTGCAGAGAAAGGCTAGTCGACTGGACGCAAGGGAGTAGTCGACTAACTATGCTGCGTTTCAGAATCAAGGGTGCGTTTCCAAAGGATTAGTCGACTGATAAATTGGTCAAGTCGACTAATGAAGTTCAAAACTGAGCAGATCCTATTATTTGAGAGCTGTGTTTCAAAAGGGTTAGTCGACTTGCGTTTGGGCCAAGTCGACTAATAGAGTCCAGAACAGAACAGAAATTAGTTCTTAGGGTTGTGTTTTGTTTACAATCATGAAATAATATCAAGTCATGGCGAGTAGAATTACTCGCCTAAGGTGCGTCCAACGTAGAGAAACGCGGTCCCAATCCAACAGGAGGGTGCCGGTTCTCACAAGTTGATGGAAAGAGTTGTGGTTGCTTTGGAGAAGATGGAGGTGCAAGTCTAGTTCATCAAGCCAAAACGGGATCTTGCAAACGTTGTTGCGGGGGACGAAACTATAGTCCGTTAGAAAGAGTTGACGAGGGGGTGAAGATGGTATGCTCGGTGGAGGCTACGGTGGTGTAGGTGGTGGAGGAGATGTGGTGAAGCTTTTTGATGAAGGTGGGTTCTTTGAGGTTCTCTTGGTGAAAGGGGTTGAAGGAGATGGTGTTTGTGGTTGAAAATAGAGGAGGAGATGGAGTAGAAGGATTTGTGGTGGAGAGAATGGCTTTGGTGGGTGGTGGTGATGGCCGGCCAAGGAGCTTGGGGGGGGGGTTGTGGTGGCTGTTGGAGCTTGCTGGAACAAAAGAGATGAAGGAAACAATGAGAGAGAAGATGTGAGTGCATTTATATAGAGGGGGAAAGCAATATAATAATTGCCATCCTCATTTCCCTCCAAAGAATGCTGCGCCTCAAGGCTGCGTCTAGGAAAAGAAGCCAAACGCGGGATTCAATGGCTGCGTCCAATAGAAAACGCAAAGGCTGCGTTTCAAAAGAAAGGACAAGGCATGGGTGATTGGACAAGAGTTGCTTTAGCCCATAAGCATTAAATGCAGCAAGGGAAGGGTCTCCGCATTTAATGATGGATCCATTTGGCCAAAACTCGCGTTTGAGGAAGGAGAGAGAAAATGGAAAAAGAGATAAGTGAAAAACTTGGATAAATTCTCGGTATCTGGGAAAATACCGAAAACTCCAGAAATGACCAAAAATTAAAGTGTCTCGAAAAGTTATCCAAAAATTCACAAAATCATAAATATTATGAAATGACTTTTGGTGAAATCGGTTTTCAGAAATTCTATCTCATTTTCAAAAAAAATCCTGGAATATACTAGGATCGGTGTCTACACCGGGTAGGCTGGATTTTTGATAAAATCTGAAAATTCCCAGAAAATGCCCAAAGGAAGAAAACATAATTCTAAGAAGGAATATGAAAGCAGAATCCGGAAATTTGGTTCCAATAGCAAATTAAAATTCCTGGAATCAACCAGTGATACTGGCCGACACCGGTTTTGAAGATTTTCAATCTAATTCTGAAAAATTCTAGAAAATCTTGAAAAATCTAGAATATTAGAAAATAATATTTAAAACTAAAATTAGTCACATCTGAATACCAAACAGATCAAATCATGCAGTACTGCTATATGAGTAAGTATTTAAATAGCAGAAAATAAAAGAAATAAAATAATAATAATAATAAAATGCACCAAAAATCAGGATACGTAACTGTGCACGTATACTGGGAATGGGGTGTTACACTCTATCCTCCTTACAAAAAATTTCGTCCTCGAAATTTCAGGAAGGGGAAGATGACGGTAGAGAGAGAGAATAGGAAGAAGGGTTTTACCAACTAAGTTGTGAATAGTTGTGGGTAACGCTCACGAATAATATCCTCTCGTTCCCATGTGGCTTCTCCTGGCACATGCCTATTCCAAGAAACCAATACTAATGGTATTGCCTTATTCTTCAATGTCTTGATACTTTTGTCCAAAATGGTCATCGGCTGTTCCTGGTAGGATAGATCTGGTTGCAATTCCAATTCTGAGTGATCTAGAATGTGACTCTCATCCTTGACATACCTCCTCAACTGTGACACGTGGAATACATTGTGTACTCCTTCCAAAGATGGCGGTAATGCCAAACGGTAAGACACATCTCCCACGCGATCCAAAACTTCGAATGGGCCGATGTACCTCGGACTAAGTTTACCACGAGTACCGAACCGGATTACCCCTTTTGTGGGTGATATCTTTAAAATACATGGTCGCCTGTTCTGAACTCCAATGGTCTTCTATTCGTGTCAGCCCAACTCTTCTGTCGGCTCTGTGCTGCCCGGAGGTGATTTCTGATAACTCGGACCTTGTCTGTTGTCTGAACTAGAATGTCTGGTCCCATAAGTCTTCTTTCGCCGACTTCGTCCCAACATATCGGTGACCTGCATTTCCTGCCATACAATGCCTCATATGGTGCCATTTTGATACTGGCCTGATAGCTGTTATTATAAGAAAATTCCACCAAATGAATGTAGTCCTCCCATGACCCTTTAAATTCTATCATGCAGGCTCGTAACATGTCTTCAAGGATCTGGATAGTCCGTTCAGATTGTCCGTCTGTCTGGGGTGATATGAAGTACTGAATTTCAGACGAGTTCCTAAATTCTCTTGGAGACTTTCCCAGAAATGAGATCGGAATCTTGTATCTCTATCTGATACGATGCTAACTGGGACTCCATGTAGACGAACTATTTCTCTCATATATTTGTCTGCCAGAACTTCTGTTGACTGACCTACTCTGAATGGTAAGAAGTGAGCTGATTTTGTGAGACGGTCAACGATCACCCATACTGCATTGTTACCCTTAGGACTGCGGGTAGTGCTGTAACAAAATCCATGGTGATATGTTCCCACTTCCATTCGGTATTGGTAAGGGCTGAAGGAGTCCAGCTGTTCTCTGGTGTTCTATCTTTACCTGTTGGCAAACTAAGCATTTGGCCACATACTGGGCTATCTCCCTCTTCATAGCATTCCACCAAAACTTCTGTTTCAAATCTTGATACATCTTATTTCCTCCTGGGTGTATGGAATAAGCCGAACTATGTGCCTCTGCCAAAATTTTCTGTCGAACTTCTCCTTGGGGAACACAAATTCTATTACCAAAATATAAGGCATCATCCGAATGAATACGGAGGTCAGTTCTCAATCCAGCTTCTATCTGAGCTTTGAATTTCTGTAATCTGGGTCTTCTTTCTGAGCTTTCTTAATCTCATCCATCAGGGTCGGCTGGATCTGAAAGGTCATCAACTGTCCTGTCTTATCAATTCCTTGTACTATCATCAAGTCCAGTTTTATGATATCCTGAATCAATTCCTTCTGCTGAGTAAGTCGTACTAGCATCTTATTTTCTGGCTTCCTGCTCAATGCATCTGGTACTGTGTTGACTCTGCCTGGATGATACTGTAAATCTATATCATAGTCTGCCATTAATTCAAGCCACCGTCTCTGTCTCATGTTCAATTCTTTCTGCGTGAAGATATACTTAAGACTTTTGTGATCAGTGTAGATTAGCACCTTGTCTCCCAGAAGATAATGCCTCCAGATTTTCAATGCGAATATTACAGCCGCCAGCTCTAAGTCATGAGTTGGGTAATTCCTCTCATGTGGTTTCAGTTGCCTGGATGCATAAGTTATGACATGACCATGCTGCATTAATACACACCCTAGGTCTTTCCCGGATGCATCACTGTATATAACCATCCCTCCTCTTCCTGAGGGAGTCTTCAAACTGGAGCTGTAATGAGTCTTTCTTTTAATTGTTCAAATGCTGCAGCACATTCCTCGGTCCAAATATATTTTTCTCCTTTCCGGGTGAGCTTCGTTAACGGGGCTGCAATTTTAGAAAAATCTTGGACAAAGCGCCTGTAATATCCGGCCAATCCAATAAAACTCTTAATTTCTGTTACTGTCCTTGGAATTGGCCAGTCCTTCACTGCCTGGATTTTGCTGGGGTCTACTGAAATTCTTTCTTCTGAAATTATGTGTCCAAGGAAGGCCACACTATTTAACCAGAATTCACACTTGCTTTGCTTAGCATGAAGTTGTTCCTGTTGGAGAGTCTGTAACACTATTCTCAAGTGGTCTGCATGCTCTCTGTCATTCTTCGAATAGATCAAGATGTCATCTATGAAAACAACTACAAATTGATCCAATATGATGAGAACACTCTGTTCATCAAATCCATGAAAACTGCAGGGACATTGGTGACTCCGAAGGGCACAACTAGAAATTCATAATGGCCATAACGGGTCCTGAATGCTGTCTTTGGAATATCTTCTTTCTTTACCCTTAGCTGGTGATATCCTGATTGCAATCCAACTTTAAAAATACTCGGCTCCATGAAGCTGATCAAACAGATCATCAATTCTTGGTAGGGGTACTTATTCTTGATGGTAACTTTGTTTAACTCTCTATAGTCTATACATAACCGTTTACCACCGTCCTTTTTGTTGGCCAATAGCACTGGAGCTCCCCATGGTGAAGCACTTGGTCTAATCAATCCCTTGTCAGAATATTCTTGTAGCTGCTTCTTTAGAATTTCTAACTCAGTGGGTGCCATTCTGTATGGAGCTTTGGATATCGGAACTGTGCCTGGAAGGGTATCAATGGAAAACTCAATCACCCTATCGGTGGAAGTCCTGAGATCTCCTTAAATACTTCTGGAAACTCATTCCAAACTGGCACTCTCTTCTTCTGGATCTCACAATAGTCATCTGTGTTTTTCCCTTGTCAAGTTTGTGTTCTCCTTCAAATTGGAACTCAGGCTGAAGTGGCATTCTGAAAATGACTTTCTTGTTCCGACAATCAATGACTGCATGGTATTTACTGAGCCAAGTCATGCCTAAGATTACGTCATACCCTTTAGTATCCAGCACGAGCATATCCGCTGTTATGTTCTGCCACACAGTTCCACCAGACAATTTACACAAACTCTATTAGAGATGACTACTCCGTTACCGGTACTAATCTCCCACTGGTGGTCTAAATATTCAACAGGTATAGAGTTCAAAGCAATGAAACTATCTGATATGTAGCAATGAGAAGCGCCAGAATCAAAGAGGGCTAAGACAGGTTTAGGGTGCACCATAATCTTACCTGTCACCACTTCTCCAGAAGTTTGGGCCTCTTCCGCCGTCAAGTTGTAGGCTCGTCCTCTTCCACGACCTGCTGCATTTCTAACTCCCCTCTGGACTGGGCGGATAACTTGTAGTGGGGGAGGGGGAAGAGCCCTCCTAACCATTGGCCCCTGATTTCCTCTGTCCATCTGGCCCTGGAAGTGCTGGTAGTGCTTGGTTGGTTATTCCCATTCTCTTGTAGGGGCAGACTTCTACTAAATGATCACGGGAACCGCATGCCGGCATAACCCATTTGCCCTACGGCAATTCTGTTGAGTGTGACCCGGTTTCTGGCAATAGTTACAAACGGGAATGGTTGGGTTGCCTGAAGGGGGCTCGCCGAAATGGTCGTCTCATTGGCGGAACCCTCGCTGCTCTGTATGGACCTCCTCTCCCTGCTTGTGGAAATGGCCTCTTCATGGCCTGGTTCCTCATCATGTTAGATTTCCCTTTCTCCAGACCTCGCTCCACCTCCCGAGCTATGGTGAGGACTTGGAATAAGTTTTCAGCTGCTGGGGCATCAAGAGAACTTGAATGTCCATTCGCAAACCCTGTTGGAATCTACTCGCCCGCTTTTCTTCATCAGCCACCATATGTGGAGCGAAGCGGCTCAACCTCAAGAACTCCGCGGCATACTCATCCACGGACCGGTTCCATTGCTGAAGTCGGATAAACTGCTCTTCCATCTCTTTCTGAGCAGTGGCAGGGAAAAATCTACTATAGAAGCCTTGGGAAAACTGGTCCCACGAGACAGGTTTCTCCAATCTCGCTTCTTCAGCTAGCCACCAGGTCCTGGCTACATCCTTTAGCTGAATCTTAGCGACCTCTACCTGATTTTCTTTTGGGACCCGGGCTGCGTTCAACAGATCTGTGGTGTCAATCAGCCATTGCTCAGCATCTAGTGGTTTCTCTTCTCCCGTGAATATCGCCGGTTGTAACCGCCTGAAGTCTGATACATTCCCCGGCCTTTGTTCCTGGGAGTTACTAACTCTTGCCGAAGGAGTTCCGTCTGCTGTTGCTGATTCTCCATCATAGTCTGGATAACCCTCAGAATCTCAACATTCTCTCCTGTGGGTCCGTTTGATGCTTGTCCGGGTTGCTACGACCCCGTCCTTCTATCCATACTTATGTTGGTAAAAAGATGACTGGAAACTAGAAGGATGGAAGGATTTTAGGACACAAGGAAAGGAATCAAGAAGGACTGGATAACTTGTACATTGTAGTTGGCAATGGCAAATTACATTAATTTGCTGCTTGATTGTACTATAGGTTGAGAGCCTACGCTCTGATACCAACCTGTAACGCCCCGGTCCGGAGGGTACGGGAACGTCACTGCAACGTACATACGCAGGTCGGAAATACCCTCGCGTATATACGCTAAGCATTAGTACAAGCGAGAATCAGAGTACGACAAGCGTAGCGTCCATTCATATGCCAACACAAGAAGTACAAAGTACAAGGTTATCACAGGATGTGACATATTATTACATATCACATGCATCATATATCACAGCCAAGCACAAAAGTATGATTTACAATATAATTACAATATGCTCACGAGTTGATGGGGGATTCCGCGAGCTCAAATGAAGATCAGGTACAACAGAAACCGAGACTAGTCAACTTGCTCGGCAAGGAAAGCTTGATCTTCCACAGAAGGCTCCACCTCGATCCAAGGTTCGGAACCTGAACATACAAATTCAAGGGAGTCAGGACCTCCCAACAAGTTGTCAGGTTGCAGCCAAGTGGCATAAGAATAAGAATACGAAAGCTGGTACAATATCATGAATAATCATCCAGCGAGTAACAGAAGTACAACATGTTAAAAAGAAAGGGCAATGTATACGCTTAAGTTATGGCTTCATGAGACTAGTACCTCGAGGGAATAATCCAAACAAGGAAACCCTCATCTATATACCTTTATCTCATGTCACCGTAATCCAAGCGCATACGACACCCAAATTAGCGTCTTAATATTATTATTATTATACTCATCTTACCCTGATATCTAGCTATGTGAACTAGCGTCCCAGCACACATAGATCCATATCCGAGTAAAGCAAGGTTGTTATTGGGAACCAGCGGGGGTATCAACGAACTATGTTTACAGTGGGTCCCGTGCATACCCGGGACCACGGCCCAGGATGTTCCGTTGCTTGGTGGACGGAACCTGCCGCAAGGCTAACAGGAGGGACTTATTGTATGCCCTTTATCATGATGGTATCAGGAATGAGGGAGCCAGCACTCCCCTCGGTCGCCTGGAGGCCCACAGGTCAGACCGGAAATTCAGTTGCACAACATACCTAATACCACTGTAAACACGAACACATATTGATAGCCGCATGTTTCCCCCCAACCCAATGTAAGTTGTCTCATTTTATGGTATATTAAATTTATCAGATTTCGGGAATGAGCAGGAACATGTCAGGAATACAGGTATATCAGGAGTACTGGTTCGTACTATCATGAAATCAAGTTAGTAAATCATGAAGTCCGGTTATCATTCCCGTTATAATGATAATTATAGGAGTCAGGTGTATCATGCCTTGTGTCAAGTGATAGCATGACCGGAGGATGATAATTGCAGGTAACAAGTCATGCCAAGAGGTAGCATGTCAGGTGTTAGATGATAACACTACAGTTGCCAGGTGATATACATGTGTTAAATAGTAGTATGTAATGACAAGTAGTATAAACAGGTGACAGGCATTGCAAATAGCAACATAAACTATATGACCCAAAGATAATGTTCAAAACTAAAGAAGTAATTAATCATAGTAAATAGTCAAGATTAGTCGACTGGAGAGAATAAGTAGTCGACTTGGGAAGGGATTAGTCGACTATAGGTAGAGGGCAAGTCGACTAGGAAAGCTGCGTTTGGGAGAGCTGCGTTTTGGGAGAGCTGCGTTTTGGGAGAGCTGCGTTTTTCAGGAAAGTGTTAGTCGACTAGGAAATAAGATTAGTCGACTAGGAAGGCTGCGTCTCAGAAAAACCGCGTTTCAAGGGAGCTGCGTTAGTCGACTAGGAACAGTAGGTAGTCGACTAGGGAAATCTGCGTTTCAAGGAAGCTGCGTTTTCAGAAGGGAAGTTAGTCGACTAGGGAAAACACCAAGTCGACTAATAAAGTGTGCGTCTCAAGAGCTGCGTTTGCAGAGAAAGGCTAGTCGACTGGACGCAAGGGAGTAGTCGACTAACTATGCTGCGTTTCAGAATCAAGGGTGCGTTTCCAAAGGATTAGTCGACTGATAAATTGGTCAAGTCGACTAATGAAGTTCAAAACTGAGCAGATCCTATTATTTGAGAGCTGCGTTTCAAAGGGTTAGTCGACTTGCGTTTGGGCCAAGTCGACTAATAGAGTCCAGAACAGAACAGAAATTAGTTCTTAAGGGTTGTGTTTTGTTTACAATCATGAAATAATATCAAGTCATGGCGAGTAGAATTACTCGCCTAAGGTGCGTCCAACGCAGAGAAACGCGGTCTCAATCCAACAGGAGGGTGCCGGTTCTCACAAGTTGATGGAAAGGGTTGTGGTTGCTTTGGAGAAGATGGAGGTGCAAGTCTAGTTCATCAAGCCAAAACGGGATCTTGCAAACGTTGTTGCGGGGGACGAAACTATAGTCCGTTAGAAAGAGGTTGACGAGGGGTGAAGATGGTATGCTCGGTGGAGGCTACGGTGGTGTAGGTGGTGGAGGAGATGGTGGTGAAGCTTTTTGATGAAGGTGGGTTCTTTGAGGTTCTCTTGGTGAAAGGGGTTGAAGGAGATGGTGTTTGTGGTTGAAAATGGAGGAGGAGATGGAGTAGAAGGATTTGTGGTGGAGAGAATGGCTTTGGTGGGTGGTGGTGATGGCCGGCCAAGGAGCTTGGGGGGTTGTGGTGGCTGTTGGAGCTTGCTGGAACAAAAGAGATGAAGGAAACAATGAGAGAGAAGATGGGAGTGCATTTATATAGAAGGGGGAAAGCAATATAATAATTGCCATCCTCATTTCCCTCCAAAGAATGCTGCGCCTCAAGGCTGCGTCTAGGAAAAAGAAGCCAAACGCGGGATTCAATGGCTGCGTCCAATAGAAAACACAAAGGCTGTGTTTCAAAGAAAAGGACAAGGCATGGGTGATTGGACAAGAGTTGCTTTAGCCCATAAGCATTAAATGCAGCAAGGGAAGGTCTCCGCATTTAATGATGGATCCATTTGGCCAAAACTCGCGTTTGAGGAAGGAGAGAGAAAAATGGAAAAAGAGATAAGTGGAAAACTTGGATAAATTCTCGTATCTGGGAAAATATCGAAAACTTCAGAAATGACCAAAATTAAAGTGTCTCGGAAAGTTATCCAAAAATTCACAAAAATCATAAATATTATGAAATGACTTTTGGTGAAATCGGTTTCCAGAAATTCTATCTCATTTTCAAAATAAAATCCTGGAATATACTAGGATCGGTGTCTACACCGGGTAGGCTGGATTTTTGATAAAATCTGAAAATTCCCAGAAAATGCCCAAAGGAAGAAAACATAATTCTAAGAAGGAATGTGAAAGCAGAATCCGAAATTTGGTTCCAATAGCAAATTAAAATTCCTGGAATCAACCAGTGATACTGGCCGACACCGTTTTTGAAGATTTTCAATCTAATTCTGAAAATTCTAGAAAATCTTGAAAAATCTAGAATATTAGAAAATAATATTTAAAACTAAAATTAGTCACATCTGAATACCAAACAGATCAAATCATGCAGTACTGCTATATGAGTAAGTATTTAAATAGCAGAAAATAAAGAAAATAAAATAATAATAATAATAAAATGCACCAAAAATCAGGATACGTAACTGTGCACGTATACTGGGAATGGGGTGTTACATGGGTGGAGACATTGTCCGTGCTTTAGGTGAGTTTCGTGCATACCCGGAACAATGGCCACACGAATGCCCGGTTATGCAGAACCAGTCCCACTACTAAGTGCCAACAATAACAGTACCATTAGATACCTAATATGATACACAAGATCCACTCAAAATACAGACATGCTTCCTTTAGTTTTTCCCATCCCCGGTGTCAATAGTCTTGTATTAATGTTACATGGATACTATATCCGATCAATAACAGTGATATCACATGATTACATGATAACAAGGTTTCTCGATAAATTTGATAACACGAACAATTTCTAATATAACAATATTTGTGTCAGTATTAACATGATCAATATCACACATTGATCATGTACAATTGATCCATTGATTCAAACAATTCACAACAAGATCCAAATTACCAATTTATATCTCTCTGGGATTTCTTTAATCAAACAGTTCAATAACCAACCAACATCAAATAACTCGTCAACCACTATATTTATAATAAAAAACCACAATAAACTATTATTTTAATGTAAAAAGAGTTAAAAAGCAGTCACTTGAGTTTCTGAGGATCTACAAGATAGTAAGTTGATCTTAATGTCCTGCGATAGTCACGACTGTATAGTTCTCGTCTCCACGATTGCAACGGCTCAAAAATCACACAAATCTGACTCCGGATGGCTGAGATGTAGTCTGAAACCAATTCAGATGCTTAATGGGTCTGGACTGTTCTTAATCAGTTTGTAACTATTGCAGAAGGGTCAAGTCTATTGTTGAAGTGGGTCGGGTCCCTAACGGGTTGAAATCTAATTAACTTAAATAAAGGACGTGAGTTCGGGTTCAGGTTGGATGGTGTGGATCCAACATGAAAATAGAAGAAGAGTAAGAAGAGAAAGAGGCCAGGGGAGAGAGGAGGCAGGCCTGGGTAGAGCGCAACAACAGGGAGTGACGTCAGCAGTACCGGCACAGAGGAGGTGGCGGCGACGGCTGGCGCGGCGGTGGCGATCTAGCTGGCCGCCGGTGCTGCTGGAGAGAGAAAAAGAAAGAAGAAGAAGAGAGGAAGGAAAGAGACGTGATGGCAACGGTAAGGTTGTCAATGTGACGACATTGGTCACCATGGTCTGACAGCGAGCACGGGCAAGAGAGCAGGTGAGGAGGAGGAGGAGGAGGAGAAGAAGAAGTGGGTGGCAAGGCCCGGGTGTTAGTATTATGACTAGAATTCATCGTAAAAGTAGACAAAACTTCAAAGATTAAAGAATTGCCGTGCTCAGGAAACTGTGCACAATATATATACTTTGTATAATCGATTTATGATAAGAATTAGTCGATTAATATGTTGGTATAGTCGACTTATCTTGCAAAAGAGTGTAATGGTCTCAGATTTTTTACAGATTAGTTGACTTGTATAGGTCGACTAATAGACATGATTAATCGACATATACAATAGTATAGTCGACTAATATCGGGTTTTGGTTTTTCTTTTTTGGATCTGTTTTCAGTTTTTTAGTTGGATTCGAGTTTTCTTTCTTCTGAGATGATAATTATTTGTGTTGCTAAAATTTGTACAGGACTAGGTGAGCCCTATGGTCTATAAGTAAACTTTATGGTTACCTTCAATGTATTTAATGTACACAATTAAAAGGAGAGATTCATGTGAGAAGTTTTAGACATAAGGGTTCGCTGTTCTAGGCGGTAATCAAAGAGCTTGTAATTTTCTTAGCGAGAGGTGTAAGTGTTTCTTACTCTCCTAAAATTTAATAAAGTTTCTTTGCCTTCTTCCATGGACGTACACACGATCTGTTTGATTGGTAGAGCCACATTAAATTGTGTGCTGACTTTCTATACTTTAGAATATCTTTTTTCTTCTCTTTTTCTTATCGTTGCTCATCAATCTTTTGTTGCTTCCACTGTTCTTTCCCAGTGATTGGTCGTGAGGGCAATCTTTTTCATAACAATCGGTATCAGAACATACAAATTGTTATCCCAAGATCGAGCATGCGGGCGGCGGCTTGGTGTTGGCTTGTGGCAAGGAGAAGAAGAAGGGTGGAGCTGGTGACGGATATGTGCTGGCAATCTGGCCTGACTGACGATGAGTTGGCATCACACAATCCCACTGTGGAGAGATGGAGAGAGTGGATGAGAGACAGAGAAAAGATGAGAGAGAAAAAGAAAAAGAAGTGGAGAGTGAGAGAGAGAGAGAATGAGATGCAGAGAGAAGAGAAAAAGAGGGAGAGATAAAGAGACGAGAGAGAGGAGAGAGAGAGAGAGAGAGAGAGGAGAGAGAGAGAGAGAGTGAGTACGGGAGGATGGGGAGTGGGGGGGGGGGGGGTGCGGGACCATACCCTCATCTTCACATCAAGTGCCACATCCCATCCTCCTATAATAACAACAACACAACAACAATAATAACACATAACGATAATAACAATAACAAGTTACATTAAGGTGCAAAAATGTGCACACATGAAAATATATACTTATATATATTTATTTATTTTAAATCCTTCTCTCAACAAAATTTTTTTTATCAATCAAATATTATTTCTTTTATAAATCAAAACTAATTAAATTACCGGTGCTAGGGGATAGGGATATAACAGTATGAAAGTTTGGTTCATCAATCTAGGTGGCAAGAAATCCACGGTCAATATTGACAGGTTTAAGTTGAGCTTGCACGCAATCTACCTAAACTCAAAATTATCTACAAGGTTAAAATATATGATATTTACGTAAATGATTCAGTTACAAACTAAATTAAGAAGAAGAAAGTAGAACAAATTTCACCAGCCATTATGGACTGTTGATATAACACTAGCTTGCAACAAAACCTATGAATGATTCAAGAAAAGAATTTATCTCATATTAAGAAAATTATGAGATTAATTATCACCTTGTCATCAAAAACGGAGAGGAAAAAGTTTAAAAATCACTGTAACACTGTACAATTACAAAGTTTCAAGAACTAGAAACAGTAGCAGTCAAGTGCAGGCATTCACCAAAGCATTGAATTTACATTTGAATCACTGATCTCCTCCTCCTCCACCTCTGCAACCATTGCCTCCACCTCAACCGACACCAAAGCAACTCGGCAAAGAGGACACGTGGCCCGTCCGAACTCAAGCCACCGATCCAAGCAACACCTATGAAAGAGGTGTCTGCATCCCAACTCCCTGATCTCCTCACCTTCCTCTATATCACACAAACAGAACGCACACTCCACCTGCTCAGCTTCCTTCTTGTACAGAGAGACACCGGGATCACGTCGCAGAGGGCCATGGTGTGATCAAAAGGCACTGAACAGTGATCGAGAAATCTAGAATCAGGCACCAAGTGAAATGGGTTACTGCAATCTGTTGAAATAATGTCATGGCAAATTGAAAAATTGGTCTGATCACCAGGAACAGGATAGTGTAGCAGGAGAGTAGGAGGATGCAGATAGCCATAGATAGAAGTAGGCTCCTCGCTCCCATGATTGTGAGAGAGAGACACTGAGTTGCATAGAAATGGATGGAAGAGGACTTCTTTTATAGCCTCATAATTTGAACCCACTAGTACATAATACATAATAAATGGTGGTTATAAAAACAAACTTTAAGTGAGTCTTTACAGCCACCGTTTATCCTTGATAAAACTCTCAGATATATGACGGCGGTTAAAAACTGCCGTTATATATGGGATATAACGTTGGTTTCCTCTGAAACTGACATTATAGGGCGTGTTTGGTAAGTTGCAAAACGTTTGCAAAATGCAAAAAGTTTTGCAACTTTACATTTAAAGTTGTTTGGTTTCGTTTGTAAAATGTAAAATGTAAAACACTTTTACAACTCTTCTTTTCCCACTTGCAGTTGCTACAGTTTAATTTGTGGTCATATAAATCTCACTTTTACACTCATATTTTCCCACTTGCAGTTGCTACAGTTAATTTTGTGGTCATGTAACTGTCATTTGTAGTATACTTACAGTTCAAAATAGTTACTTGATAATCAATATATAATTAAATATTATTAAATATTAATATTTTAATAGTGTTCAATTTTTTATTTAATTATTTAATTATTTTATATTTTTAATCTTTAACTTTTTTATTGTTTTAATATTTATATTTTTTACTATTTTAATTTAATATTTTAATTTAATATTTTATTATTTTATTAATACTTATTCCTTTTTTTTATTTTTATTTAGAGTTAATATTTTATTAATATAACAGTATTATACTTTAATATAAAATACTATATATTTAATTATTTATTATTATATAAAAAATTACTTTATTAATATCATCATATATTTTATTATTATATTAATATTTTATTATGTTAATATTGTAATAATAATTCAGTATAATAATAATAATGATAATTTTATTATTAAATTATAATTATATTTTACTTTATTAATTTTATATTTTTATAATATTACAATAATATTATAATATTTATATTATAATAATTTTTAAGTATTTTTAATATTATAATATTATAACTATATTTTATTATTGTTGTAACATTTTTTAATATTTATATTTTATTAGTATTCTTAAAATTTTATTAATGTTCTTTAGATTTTTTTTAAATTTTATATTATTTATTTAGTTAATATTTTAGTAATATTTTACTATTTATACTAATATTTTATTAATATTATTGTTATAAATAAAATATTAAGATTATTAATTTTTTATCTCAAATTTATTAATACAATTTAATTTGCAATAGTAGATTTAATTTAATAGTATTTATAATATTTAAATCACTGCTACAGTTAATTTTGTGGTCAACTTTTCCACTTACACTTTTACATTACCAACCAAACACCGTAAAACACAATATACTTTACCATTTACACTTTCACTTTATCAACCAAACACCGTAAAACACAATATACTTTTCCATTTACACTTCACTTTATCAACCAACACACCGTAAGACACAATATATTTTTTTCTGTTACAGTTCACTTTTCCATTCTCATTTACGACTTACGACTTGCGACGTTTTGCAACGAAACAAACAGGCCCTTAACCAACAGTTTTAACACCGGTTCTTTTTAGAACTCTGATGTTGAATCCTAACTTTTTTAAAAAAAATCATCGATTTCCATGAACATTTGCGTCAGAGAGTCCATAGCGAACCCATTCCTCGGTTACCGTTCACATCCAAGCTCCCCATCACCGCTATTATCAGCTGCCGGTGTGGTCTGACGATGAGATCGTACTCGAGACTTGGACGAGTTCATCACTTCGAGCAGAGTTTTTGATCTGAAGTAGGAAGCCAAAATTCCAGCAAAATTGAAAATTCACAAATACTCAAATTGAAGCAAAATTCCAGCAAGCAACCCTAAAATTGAGGCAAAATTCCAGCAAACCCCGCAAAATTCTTAAAGAACCGCCATTTACCACGCGTCCTTTAACATCATTTTAAGTGAAAAACTGACTTTAAATGTGTGTCTTTTTGTAGTAGTGACCTGACGGTCTCGTGACCAAACTCTGTGTTCGGTGTTGGCTTCAGCAAAGAACAAGACAGCAGGTTTTCTGAAGGAACAAATAATCAATTTGACAAGTTGGAGAAACTGCTACCTGCATGCCTCCTTGGCCTTCTGCTGTCCACAACTCTGCCTGGGACCAGGCAAGGATCCATTTATGTCATCTAATGCAGCTTTTGAAGAGTTATCGACGCAAAGTTTGGTCTCACCTACATCTGGGTCTTGTCCACTTCAAGATACTGATGGATAACATATTCATACAGCATTTATTAATCAAATCTTTTAGCATTTATTAGTCAATCTTTTAGAACATCTAATTGAATCAGACATGACATATTCTCAGAAAATCAATCAGATCTATCATATAAAAAGTTAAAATTCAAGAGTATCTCTCTTTTAACATATACCATGCAGAAAATGGTTGCACGTTTAAGAACAAAGCTTGAAGTCCAAATTAGTGCTTGTAAAAAGTTCATATATAAGCATAGAACCAGAACTTACCATTGTATACTCGACATTGAAGATCTATAAAGCCTACTGAAGAAAAACATTAGTGGGACACTCGATAAAGATATACAAGCTGCGATGGAATTACTACCTTGATATTATATTGCTAGCTTACTATGAAAACATTTAAAACATAAACTGTTTGATATCTGTTTAAATCCAAGATTTGTCTGATCTAACGGCATCCGAACCCTTGTGAAGAGGGGGCAATGTCAAATTCAAGATGTAAGCTTCCGTGCAAGCATGCATGCGTGTATGTATTTATATCCATTCATCTACTTGCATATAATGCATGTATACATTAAATTGAAATGAAAACTAAGGGGTCAATGAAATAAATGTTGAGTGAAACTGTGCTATTTTCTAAAACATGTAAATCAATTATCTTGACAAAACAAATTAAATTAAACTTCCTACCATACTGCTACAAAAAATAAAACATAATATCAAATCTGCATCGGGATTGCAGTCACATAGTCGTTGCCCTAAAAAAATCAAAAGCCTGTCTTCTTATCCAGACGTTGATTCGGGTTTGTCCAGTAGCGGTAAAAGAATCTCCTGAAATCACCAGCACTCGGCCTAAGACAGTGTTATGATTCGGGGACGCTCCCATAACCGAATCAACAGGGGCGGCGCAGCGGAAAGAAACCACAAAATCTACTAAGGCAATGAGAAGAAAGATAAAAAGAAGATATTCTAAAGTAGATAGAAAGTCAACACTTAATATAACTGGTTCTACCGATCAAACAAATCGTGCGTACGTCCACGGGAGAAGGGAGAAAACTTTATTAAAACTTTGGAGAGTACAACAAGAATTATTTACACATTTCGCTGAGAAGATTACAAGCCCATTGATGGCCACCAAGAACAGCGAATCCTTATAGCTAAGCTTCTCACGCGAATCTTTCACCTAGATGAATTACACCCTTAGGAATTTCAAATTCATTGGATTATATTGAAGGTCACCCCAAGGGGTTATTTATAGACCATAAGAACTCTCCTATTCCTAAACAAACTTCATCAATATGAACAATCACCGCCTCAGAATATAGGAAACTTGAATCCAACTCAAATCTGGAAACAGATCCAGAAAAGAAAACTGCCAGACCCACCATAAATCCACTAGGCCAGGGTATTAGTCGACTAATATCATGTATTAGTCGATTAGACCCAAATACTAGTCAACTACTCTGACAAAATTCGAGAACCCCAACTCTCTGTTGACCAACCTAGTCGACTATACAATGTATTAGTCGACTAATCTATGTGATTAGTTGACTATACCCAATATCAGTCGACTGGTAATGAGCACAGATTCTTGTGCGCATTCGTTCTTTATTCTCCGAAGTTTCATCTACCTTCACAATGTATTCCAGTCATAAATCCTAATAATCTCTGTAATACTCTAAATGCGGTATACATATCCTTTTACGGTTTTCGACGTTTTTGATCATACACGTGTCATTTCATGTACGTATTTTCCTCCGTTTGACCCTAAATTTTTACACGGGACTCTGTACTGGCACTAAATTCTACCTCAAAATTTCACAATATTTATTTTTAAATAATTATTTAATTAAATATTTTCTCTCCCCTTCTATTTTCCCCTTCTTTCTTCTTTAAATTCATTTCTTTTCTAATTTTCTTCATTTTAATTTTTATATTATTTTTTCATGGGACATTTACATCCTAACAATTACATATTTGCATTTTCAATTTTTACTTCTTTTCCTTTTCCTTTTTTTCCTTTTCTTTTCTCCATTTTCCACCATTTTCTACACACTTCCATGGCTTCCTCAAGAAGCCACCTACTTTGTCTTCATTTATAAACTTCTCCACCTCACTAAAACCCCTCTCTCTCTCTCTCTCTGTTTCTCTCTCCCCCCTAACCAGCCAACATGACCAGCCTCCTTCCTCCTCTTTTCCATCCATTTTCTCAATCCAAACCATCATTTTATCACTCTAAAAATCCTACAAAAATCCTATTCACTTTGGCCACTTTCCTACAACCAAAAACACCTCCATAAGCCTATACAAACCTCCCATAACTTTCCCAAAATTTTCTCTCTTAAAACTAACAAAACATCACTTTCTCTCTCCTCTCTCTAACTTTTCTCTATAATTTCTCTCTCCGTTCTTGATTTCTTTCAGGCCGCCAGATTTGGGGGGGTGATCCACCATCTCCTCCACTTCCCCACAACAACCGAACATCCAAAATCCTATTCTATCTCTCTCTACATCACTTTTTCTCTCTAAAAAATGATTTTTCCCACTTTCTCTCTCTAAAACAGCACTCTATCACCTTCCCTTCCTCCCTACCAGATTCAGCTAGCCCCTTGGGCTGCCCACACCCACACCCACATGCACACGTGCACGTGGTATTGGTATTTCCCGATATAGGAAAGTACGCTTCTCTTGTTGCATATGCGTACATATACACGTATATTTGTACACGTGCATGCATATTTCATGTTCTGTGCATTTCTAGAAATTTTCTATAATTTTTAGAAATTATCTGAGCATTTTATGAATTTCCTGCATTTTAGGAATTTTCTGTATATTTTTTAGAATTTTCTATGTATTTAGAAATTATATGTGTATTTTTAGAATTTTTTGTATTTAAAAATTTTCTACAGATTTATATGTATTTTCTGAGTATTTAGAAATTTTCTGTGTATTTTTAGGAATTTTCTGTATTTTTTCTGGTATTTATACGTATTTTCTACAACTATCTATATTTTTGGCATTTGACACCAACTGTGGTGTAGGTTGCAGACAAAGACCCTCAGGACGAACTTTCCTTCTGGGGATCGTAGTCTTGAGAGACCCCTCCCGGTTATCTGAGAGCAACAGGCCATTGACACCGCCACCACAATTAGGATTTCGAGGTAGCCGGATAGGGGGGTTCTATGCCTCAAATGCTCTATCAGTTTTGAAATATCATCCGAGAAATCGCTTTGCAGGTCACCCATCACCTTTGAGTTTCGTGGTGACTGGGGTAGAGGGTACCCAACTCAGGAGCACAATATGGATCATGTGACTGTGTTTATGATTATTGCATTATTTATTGCTCGTGTGTGGTACTAACACTTTCTGCAGGTACTTATACACCCTATAGGCTTAACGGCTCTGCGGTTCATTCTACAGCCTCCGGGTTTAACCTCTCTGAGGGTTTATTAACGGCTTAGCTCCGTTCTAGCGACGCCTGGTAGGCGTATCTAGCGCTCAGCGCTTTATTCACTAGACTCATTAAGAGAGAACTCTGTCAGATTTTTGACTCGCATTTAAGCCGAGTCATCCCTGTAACTCCGCTTAGTGCTTTAGTGATTAAATATTGTTCGCTGATTATGCCCTCAGCACTACTTACTTCGCTTCTATGTACACAGTTGTAATGCTATTTTTATATACTATTTACTGGATAGACATTACACCTGACATATGATACTGACTACAGAAAATATATTGATTACTAAATGGTACTATAACTCCTGATATATGACATTACACTGATTCCATATTTGATACCTTAACTCCTGAACAGAGCTAAATACAAGATTCACAGCTATTGTTTTTATGGGGACACTACTGAATACTGTTACTGTATTACTGAATACTGGATAAGAATTATTGATACCACTGTTACTGGTTACTGATACTGTTCTCCCCTTAATCAATATCGTGAAGTCCAACTGGAAATAATCCTGAAAATACTTAATAAAGATAGAACTTACACCGGGATTAGGGGAACTGATGGCTTTCATTTGTGTACGTGCTTATAGTGGTCTGTGCAACCCCTGTTCCAAATTCAGCTGGGGCCACAGGGGGTCGGGTGGGGTGTATTGGCACCCCTGTCATGATTCATGTTCTTATTTAAGGGCACACAAGTAGACCCTTCGGTTTAGTGGTCAGTTCTGGGGCCAGACCCAGATACTCATGAGGCCGTTGTCCCAAGTATGCATGGGGCCCACTATAACATAGTTCGTAGACTGTTCCATCAGTTTTCATTAACCAACCTCGCTCTACTTTGATGTGGATGTACGTGAATTGGGACGCTAGAGCATGTGCCT